>CANNZV010001874.1:125777-137442 GCA_947561585.1 Caprella mutica | reverse complement strand
CAAGATATACTTTATTTTTTCAGTGTTTTCAATGTTTTTTTTTTCACTAGGATGTTAAGGTTGAATGTACGTACTTTTTTTTCTTTTTCACTATTTTTTCATATAGCTGCTAAAATTAAGTGTATGTATTTTTGTTATTTTAGGTAGAGAACCTTTATTTTAGATAGGATACCTTTGAAGCTCTAAGCTTACTAGGTCTTAAGTCCTTTTCCTTAATAAAAGCTATATGTATTGTGAAAGAGTTGCTCCGACTCTTTTTACTTCATGTAAGGGACTTTTGTTTCAATAAATAAATAAAAAATAAATAAATAAAAATTTTGGTTGATATTATTTACTATACATCATGGTTGGGAAATATTACGGTTATTATAGATGCTTATAGATGCTTATAGGATGTTTTGCACAAGGATGATATTTATCGAATTTTATCTATAATCACGTAAGATCTAGCACCCCATAATGTCTGTCCACCATAATCTTCTAAGACCCCACCATAATATTCTCCCTGGGTAACGATATCGAGGGAATATTCCAAGAATTACTGAAAATTTGTTGATCCCCTAAGGATATCGAAGGAATATTTCAGGAATTATTAAAAATAGTTGATTCCCTAACAGTACCCAGGGAATATTCCAGGAATTATCAAAAAATAGTTGATCCCCTAATAATTATAAAAGAAACATATATTATAAAAGAAGAAAAAGAAATAATCTATGAAATATGAAACTAAATTTAGCGATGATAACCTAAAGATAAACTTGAGTTACCATATTACATAAAGTTCATTAAAAATCCTACTTCTACTGTGTCCAGGATGGTCGAGTGGTTAGCGTCCCAAGCAGAAGTCAACAAGGTGCTGGTTCGAGACTCGGCAACATCACTTCATTTCTTTCCATTTAATTTGTATATAACAATATGTTTCATTCAACTAATTCATGTAAAGTCATACGTACACGTACAAATGCAGAATATGCTAGGAAATATTAATTTTGGTATTTTTCTATGAATATGGGTGAAATCATCTGATGGTATAGGAGATTCCCCTTTAATTATAGGAGTGAACATGGTAGAAAACATGGACATAAGCACCCCCAATTCTCTTCTATGATTATGGTAGAAAGACTCCTTTAATCTCCCAAAATCTTCTATGATTATGGGTGAAATCATCTGATAGCATAGGAGATTCCTCCCTTTGATTATAAGAGTGAACATGGTGAAAAACTTGTACAAAAGCACCCCCAATTCTCTTCTATGATTATGGTAGAAAGGCTCCTTTAATCTCCTAAAATCTTCTATGTCCCCCCTATAATTTTCTCCCTGGGAGGATCACGAGGACACACTTAGGATCAAAATGACACACTTACATAGGATCAAGAAGACACACAGAGGATAAGAGGACACACACACAGGTTTAAGAGGACACACCTAAGATTAGAGTACACACTTAGGATCACCATGACACACTAGGAGTACATGACAAACTTAGGATTAACAGGACACACTTAGTATCAGCAGGACACACTTTTGATCAAGAGGACACACTTAGGATCAATAGAACACACATAGGATCAATAGGACACATTTATGATCAACAGGACACACTTAGGATCAAGAGGACACACTTAGGAACAATAGGATACACTTTTGATCAACAGGACACACATAGGATCAATAAGACACACATATAATCAACAGGACACACTTAGGATAAACAGGACACACTTAGGATCAAGAGGACACACTTAGGATCAAGAGGACACACTTAATATCAAGAGGACACATTTATGTATCATGAAGACACATGTATGTATCAAGAGGACACGCATATAGCAACAAGTAGTGCATTAGGAATAGAGGACATTCATAGAAACATGAAGACACTTGAGAACAAAAAAATACATTTGATTGTTTTACAGATATATGAAAAGTAGAATTATTCTATAGAATTAATGTAGTCAGCAATAGCTATATAGGTAGTAACAAAAAATCTCTCTAATTTTTGTCTCGTATTTTATTATTTAATAGATTAATTAATATTAATAAAATATAGGATAGATAGCTGAAATAGCATGACGGTGTCCAACATATAACCATTGGTCATAAAATTCAATGTCAGGTCCAGGTTTTCCATCCTTCTCCTGATGATGAATAGAAATCTTTCTATTCGAAAGCTTGAAAACTGAAAAAACCTTCAGCGCAGAGTTCAAAGAAAGGGTGACAAAAGCCCATACGACAAAAGCCCTAGCGACAGAAGCCCACACGACAAAAGCCCACACCGACAAAAGCCCACACCGACAAAAGACCACACAGACAAAAGTCCACACCGACAAAAGCCCACACAAAAGAAAATAAAATTAGTATTGCTGATATATAAATAATTCATATATGTAAAGTTGGAACGAAGGAAGATAATAGTCTAACAGTTTTCTTTCTACGGAATCATTGTAAATTTGTATTATTCCCCAAATTAGGGCGCTGTTATCGCAGAACATAATTTTCAGAACACTAGACTATGGAAACTGCGAGTAAATATAAATAAATTGTAGGTTGTCGTTGCTTTCCTGGAACAAGTTAAATACAATATACAAATAAGGAACTACAAAACATTTCGGTTATTTCACAGTCATATGCTAACTGTTGCTCCACGGTTTGATGAAAAGTTAGAATAAAGTTTATATTCAGGACATCAACAACCGTACTAGTTGACTAATTACACATGTATAAGTGGCATACATAATTGTAGCCTAATAAAGTATTTACGAAGAACTTGGCTATAGAATCTAAGACTATTGCTTGCAAAGTCTACAGAGGCTGATGTATGACCTTTCGATCAGTAATCCTATATGACAACTGAACAAGACGTCCGATGGTTACCTGACGTCAGTAGTATATACTAAAATTTTAGTACACAAATTAAAGTGTTTTAAAATTAAGTTCTGTGACAGCAGCGCCCTAATTTGGTACATAATACAAATTAACAATGATTCCGTAGAAAGAAAACTGTTAAATTATCATCAGTCCAACTTTACATACATGGATTATTTATATTGCAGGAATACTAATTTTGTTTTTGTCGGTGTGAGCTTTTGTCTGTGTGGGCTTTTGCCGGTGTGGGCTTTTATCGGTGTGGGCTTTTGTTTTGTGGGCTTTTGTCGTTGCCCCGAGTTTAAAGAACCTCTAATATTATGGATTTCCCGTTGAGTATGAATCTTTCAAATAAAATATTATTGTTATTATTCAATTAATTACTTAGTTTGCCAAAAAATTAAATTATACAAATATCATGCTACTGAGATTATTCCTAAATAGAAATTAATACTTATTCTTGATGTGAAAGTTAAACCTCGGAATCCCTAATGGTTAATTGTTTGCTAACTAAACTTGACGAAGAGAAGATAAAATAGTATTAAAGATTCAGAATACACTAGTGACAAATATGTGCAAATTGATTTTCTTTCACTAGATTAGCTAAAGCAATTTAGTAGGATATAATACACAATATGAAATAATGAACAGAAGTCACTCGATCGTGATATTTTAAAAGATAAAACGAGTTAGAATGGTTCAGAGGTATGTATATTAAGCCTTTCGCTCCTGGAACTCTTTTTTTTTTTTATTTAGTTTTTTTTTTTAAACCATTATGAGTTTGGAAAAATACCCCAACTGAAAGATATTCTACTTCCCTAACAGAAAATTAATGAATAGAACTAAATCGTCATTACCAATTAAATAAGAAAATTCACCCTGTAAATATATGACAAAACTCGATAAAAAATGAAAATACACACGGAAACTACCTAAGAACAGGAATGTTACGGATTTGATTCAATTAGAAGTAACAGTAACAGCCGATATTTGTTTTACGTTCGTTCAACCTTAACGGCATACAAGATCGCACACAGGAGCTTTGCTAATTAAGAACTATAAAGAATGATTTTTTTTACTTTGTTTTCGGTACCCAAGCAACTAGTCTATGTTGGCCCCATGTGGGCACTGCATGGGTTAGTGGGTCGAACATGGCACATGGTAAAACAATATGGGCATGGGCCCAATATGTCTTCTCCATCAGTTGAAATGGCAGGTAACACCCACGTGGGGGAGATGTGACAGCCCCATAAGGTTGAACTTCAATGTCGTACCAACATGGTAACAATGTGACGTTTCTGTGGTTAATATTAATTTTCATAATTGTTTTATATTTAAAAATAAATGACCATATAATTTCCATCTTATATTTATATTATACAATATACTTATATTTATATTTAAAATTATTGAAATTAATTGATACTTACTTTTTGCTGTAATATGAATTAATATATTGCAGGAAATGCAATACTTGTTGTTATTTAATTTTACTTATGAAAAAAATTAAAAATATCATAGACTTATATTTTAGACCTATAAACTAAATGTGTTCAATTCAAACATTCTTGTGCTCGATATTATTAGCTCATCATTTATATTTTGAATATACTTTTCTATATAATTTAATATTGAATAACTAATTCCAAATTTTGAGATTACTGTACAAAGGATATCATCTTTTTTGCAGGATAAAAATAAAATAAAAGTAAAACTTAGGTACAACTACGATCCTCATTGCAATTAGGGATATAATTCCTCATCGGATTATATAGTGAGTAAATTTAAGTATTTTCTGAACTTGTCTGATGTAATATATGAAAATGCAGTGCTGGAAAAGAACAATACAAATCGGAGTCAAATATAGACGGTACTGATATAAGAAAACTATACATTACAATGAGCAAACATTTTTAAGAGTAATAATGTTGACAGTAATCTAAATGTGACTTTCAAAATATTAACAGACTCTAATAATTATCTAGCTAGCATATTCTTTCTTGAAGTTATTAACAAATCTTTCAGTATTGTCTAACGTTTAATATTTTAATAGATCAAAATTTAATCTTATAACATCAATTGCATGATTAAAATTATGTTGATTTTGAGTGTAGATGCATAATAATTTTACATAAGAAACTAAACTCGAACTTACAATCAAAGTTGATCTAATTTTTCTCCTTTCGTTTTCTTTGCAATTAACCTATATAGCTTTAATTCAAAATCTTGTCATTTATTCTTTTTGAGATACATTTCTTATTATCTGAGAGTTGACGGTGATTTTATAATTGTTTTGTGATTCTAAAATCTCACAAGAGATCATCTCTGTAATGGTGAATCAATCAGAAGAAAAAGAAAGTGAACAAGAAAGGGATTCCCCATCAAAAGAATTTGCACTTTTTATCGATTTTTAGATATCAGGTAAAGCTGCAAATGTGATAATACCCAAAGGAAAATTATGGCAGGAGAGTAGACCAATAAATCAGTGATCCACCCTGACTTTTCTTCAGAAAATATGAATGATATATTCGGTATAAAAGTCATAGTTGACAAAATCAATCATAAAGTTACTAAAGACCGACTCCCCCCACAACCAAAAATATTTTATTATAATGAATTATAAGGTATCTGTATATTTAGTAAAACTCCAATAAGATTTTAGAACGGTAGTGTAACTTTAGGTAGACCGTAGGTGAAAAAGAAGTATGAAGGCAAATATAGTGGCGTCTTCTATTATTTATATTATTATCATTTTATAGTTATATCATGTTATTTTGATAGTATTTCTTGAAATATTATGAACGGCAAAACGAAATCCCGAAATAAAATATATGCACATTTTTTTAAGCGTATATGTTTATGCATTTGCACTCATATGGCAACATTTTTGACCCAACGCCTCTACTAAAAAGTTGCATTTTTAGACTTCAATTCGTTTTCTCTTCGATTATTCTACAGATAGAGCCAAACTGAAAATTGTGACTTATCCAAGATTCACTTTTCTGCAAAAGTTTAGCACGTTTTGTTTCAATTTTTACTAAAATTTAAAACATTTTATCTCTTTTCCAGATTTTTCTAAAAAGAAAATCAACAAAAACATTTTATAGATTTGTAGAGTCACAATTTCCTAATCAGATAGATTTCAAAGTATTCAATTATACATATATAAAGTGTTAATCTGATTTATCTATTTGAATTTTACCAAGCTCAAAATTGAAGCTAGTCATCTGCATTCTTGAAACGAAAATATTAAATATGACATGACATATATTCAATATTATTCATGTGATGAATAATTATAGGATATATTATTTGATTCATGTTCAATGGAAAATATCATTGTTTACCATAATTACAGGATTAATACGCATACGAAAAATGGTTCATAATTATTTAGAACAATAATTAGTATTGCAATTAAATGCTGTAATTTTGTAATCAAATATTATAGTATTGTAATTGACTTAAATCATTATAGGAAATCATTCAATAGTAAAATTATAAACAAATATGTAGTATTTTTGGCACTAGGTTTTTTCCCCGCTGGATCATTCCCCGCCGGACTTTTCCCCGCCCGGACTATTCCCCGCCGGAATTTTCTCTGCCTGGACTATTTCTCGCCGTACTTTTCCCCGCCGAATTAAATGATAGTATTTTGGGCTATTAAATTATAATTTCGATAAAATTAAACCATTTATCAATAGAAGACATATTTTATTAACAGACTACTTACGCAATAATACAGTCTTATTTTTAGCTTTGATTTCCGTATGTGTCGATATTGGTCGTTTATATTTTAAGACTGTACCTTCGTAAATTCCCACATAATTAAGATATGCTACAAAGTTCAAACATTATGGCAATTCTAATGGATTGCAAAATGAAGCAATTTAGTCAAGAAGCTACGATTAATTCTGTTTATTTCATATCGCAAATTTATTATTTCCTTTGCCAGTTATTATTAAAAATGTTCTAGTTCAAATATGTATTTTTTTTCCAGAAGTATATATTTAATTGTAGTTAATTAATTTGACAATAATAATATAATAGACTACAGAATTAATAACCCTACTATATATTTTCTTATTACACTTAATATTTGATTCTTTTTGTAGTGTCTTTTGTTTATTGTGCTTATTTAATATTTATTCCTTAAATAACTTACAATGGATTAACCATTTTTATGAAAATACATAAGTTAGAGTGTAATAATCCTTAAATCACGACTTTGAGGACGATTTATATATAAAGTTGTACATTTTTTCGAAAAGTATCCAATGAAAACTAATTATCAAAAGAGTAACTAAATAAAGGGTTCGGTTCAAAGAGTTGGTAAAAGACCAATTTCCATGCAACAATTTGTTTAAAAAAAAATCCAATATAATGTCTAGTTGCGACGGCAGACTTTAATTTACAATTTCACGGCAATTGATTTATTGGTCAAAACGATTTTTTTTTTCAAAAAAATTAATTAAAGAATCTTACTATTAAATTTTCTTCCTCCGCGGTTTAAATTTATAAAAAATAGGCGGGGAAAAGTCCAGGAGGGGAAAAGTCCAGCGGGGAATAGTCTGGCGAGGAAAAGTCCGGCGGGGAATAATCCGTTTCCCAGTATTTTTATTCATTAATGAAATCAGTTCTCTTTTCTCGTTAAATTATAAAGAATTACAACGTCTGGACTATAATGTTCAGGGAAATAGCTAGAGCTACTTTGCATTAAAATTATTCACAGGAATTATAATCATATGCATGAGTTTAGGTGACTATACGTATGTGTATACTATAACTAACTTTATACTACTTCGGTGAGTGTATTATTTTCACATTACTCTTTACTATTTTGTTTAGATTAATAAAATATTATTATTTTATCACTCAATAAATAAAACTTTAAAGTATTGAGAATGTTTTAAAACCAACCAATATCAGATCGAACCAATGTTAAAGAAGATACTGAAGTTTTTAATTGGGAACATTATATTATATTAATCATATACACATAATGGATCATGTGTAAACATTTTACATGTTTTGAACACATTTTATATGCATTACTTAAAACTTCTATCTGATACATATTGAACACCTTGTACACTGTACAATGTATTACTCTGTACATTGAATACGTGTATACATTGTACGGTGTACAATGTATACACTGTACACTGTATGTGCATTAAATAGTTATAAATAAACATATTTTTTTTCCTGATGTACATTCATTTTAGTTATTTACCTTCTTGTTACAGTACACCATTCCTCAAAATATCTAATATAAACTGATATACATCTAATTTAAATATATTTTTATTTACATAATGTACTTTATGTAAATCAGTTCAATCATTTGTTGATTAATTTGGAAAACAAAAATTCCCTTCCAAGTTACTTTTTCGGTGAAAGTTGTATTCTGAAGAAAAATAACGAAAAGAATTGAAAAATAAAATCAGCATCAAAGGCAATCTTCTGCAGACTTTCAATTCATTGCTTCAAATCAGCTGCGTTCATTGAACTTGAAAAACTGCACCATTTTCTGACCAAATAGTTAAATCAATTGGATGAAGAGATAGAATTGTATACATAGTTTTATTATTATTCATAGAATTTTCTGGATAATTCATCAGAAGAAGGTAATATTATCGAAAGTTGATTAATGGAAAACTGGACATTCTTCACCAAATTATGATAAATTATAACATAAGAACCAAATTTGAACATTTTTGATAGAAAATCGTCAACATTTAATTCGATGGAAAGATTAAACGGATATTTATCCATACTTATTATAGTAATTTTGTGTATTTTAGATAAAATATCCAACGGATAATGTGTGACAGATATACGAAGAATAATTAAACGCTATCTGCTTTAAATCTTTATAAGTAGGATCTCTGGAGTATAAATTGACACATATAGAATATTCTTATCTATTAAACTTTTGAGACTGACAGGAACAACAGTTTTCACTAATAACTTTCATCGTAGCAAGCAACAAACGACAGTTAGAAGTTGCTTATTATTTTATGGATCCCTACCCAGTTAAAATTCGGTGCAGGATAGGAGCAGCGGACAAGGCGCGCAGGGCCGGCATCACGGCAGGCAAGGGGACGTGACAGGGCCGCGACAGTGCATTTTTGTCCGCTTTTAGGGACCTCGTTTAACGTCCCCCACTGCACTGAACTACACTGGGGCGCTACCCTAAACTGCTGACACGCGCGTCCTAACTACTAATGCGCGACCGCGTAGCGCTAGTGGCCACGAGTGGTACTTTCATAAAAAAAAATACCCTCAGGGCAGATATTGACTGCACAAATACTGCGCTGAATGAGAACGCGCACATTCATAACATAACGAGCTAAACCCGTATATATTATATTTTATGAATGTGTAGTCATTCAGTAACAATATTTCAGTCAATATCTGCCTTGAGGGTACCTATTAAATGGTCGTTGTCAAATTAGCTAGGTAATTTGAAATTGGTCTAATATTATTGAATCATATAACATATCACTAATATACTAAAACAAGAGATTTCTTGGCGTAGCTACTGTTTCAAACATGATCCTGCTTATAATAGTTAAGGTATAAATTAAAATAGATTGCTTTTACGCATTTAATGTTAAACATAAAATTATACATTAAGAAATATATATTTTTCCCATTTCCTTTGATTGACTTGATGAACATTCATCATAAGCAGCTAATTAAAAGTAGCTATAACTTTTCCAGTTTAAAAATGACTTATATGAATTAAATATTCAATAAATGAAACATGTGAATAAATATAACAATTGCTATTAATATTACTTAAAGATTCAAGAAAGATAACTCTCCTACTTGGGTAACCAACGGTTCCTTGACAAGAGGAGTGGAGTGTGTAGGTGGGATAGGGCTCTCATGTTGACTTTCCACAGTCCCGGTGCCCTTCTTCTTCCTAGTGCCTTGCCTCTATGTCCATCCCAATCAGTTGTATTTTTCAGAGATATTCCCATGGTCGTATGGACCGAATGCCTACTCAATTTGTTGAAATCGATGATCTCCGATAGTGCCTCTGTAAAAGATATAAACATTAGAAAAAAATCATTCAGTAATCGTATTTTCTTAATTACAATATTCAAACAATTGAATAAGAAACAATACCTAATGTCCCAGAAAAAAGTGTACCCAACTTTAAATTAGTATATTTCAACAACTACATTTAGAAATTATTGAGGTATAAATATAAACTCTCAGGTATAAATAAAACTTATGAATTAGATAAATCAGGACGCGTGCCGCTCCCCGAACCCCTAATTTATTACAATGCTTATCTGAAACAATCTAACAACAAAGGCTTTAGCAGTCACCACCACAATAAAAATTGTGTGAAAATAAGTTGAGCCTCACCTTCAATTTTTAAACAGGCAGTTGACCCTTTGAACTTTAGTTTTGTCGTTTGTTATCTAGTCCAGTCATAGAGTACTTAAGAGCCAATTCACGGGACATGATTGCTTTTATCATGGCGGTCACCGTTCTGGACAGAGTACCCTCTTTAAGTGATACCAAGTAGGTCACCTGTAATTTATAAGAAGATATCAGAGACTGGTTGGAAAAATATTAATATAATACCAAATTATATTAGTACAAACAACAATTTAAAAATATTATAGAAAAAAACTGGCTTGTTGAACTTACTATATTCTCCAAATCACAAATGGCCTTTAAGTTTTCTTCGTCATCTGCAGGGCACGGTTTAGTCTTAGCAACATTGATGGACGGCGATTCAACCACTTGATTACCCAACTTTTGTAGGATTTCTTTTAGCAGCAGGTTGTTTTCTAGAATTTTCTTTTTCAAAAATTTGCCCCACTCAGTTTCTTCTGGGATGGATTGGATCGTTGTATTCCTGATAAAAAGAACGATTTATCATGATTAGAAATTTGTGACAAAGAAATATATAAAATTACTCTAGCTAGTACTTTTATCTAGAATAACATTCCTGTTACTTCATTACAAGTGAATAACTCATATAATCTAAATTCGAATTCCAGTTTACGAAGAATTACTATCTCTTAGTGCTGAACCCTTCTAATGTGTTCTAGCCTTTTGATGATGTTTAAGTATACATTAGGATGAGGTAGGATGGAGGAAATGAATCATTTTGGCTGAACAATCTACATGCAAAATGTAACTATGGTTTCACATATACATTAGGGTGGATCGTTTTGAGTTTTTTTCGATTTTGCCTTAGGTACAATGATAAAAATTGGCACATGGGTGAAAATGCACGGTATGAAAAATTTCAGCCCAATTGGTTAACATTTTCAGCCTCCCGGGGAGGGGGAATTATTGAAAATAAGCTGAAAACCCCCTATTATCCAATGTGACATTAAACTGTGTTCTCGACATCTTTAAGGAATGCTATAAAGACATGCATGATGATTAATGTCTGATAAGTTCATCTTTAGCAATAACAAAGTTCTACGCAAACATCTTCTGCCCCCGGGGGTTGGGGAAAAATGTCATAATTTGGAGAAAATTGCTAATATTTAGAATTTATAACGACTTTATACAAGGTTCTTGATAACACATACAATTGCTACAACTGTAAACATGATGTCAATGGTCCATACATTTGATATATACAAAGAAAACAGTTCTACTTAAGTATCTTCTGCCCCCGGGGGGCGGCGGAAAATGTACCATTTTATTAAAGTTGTGATTTATTAATGTCAAAATATTGTTTTATATAGGTCAGATCAATCATAATATTAAAACTGATTAAATTACTTACTGAAGTTTCTGCAGCTTGATAGTGAAT
>CANNZV010001874.1:0-124739 GCA_947561585.1 Caprella mutica | reverse complement strand
GAATTATTTTGGTGAGTAAGTTTCAAATTCTTTATCAATTCTTTCGAAATGAAATAAATTCAATTCTTAGCATCGTATATTATATTTAACAACTCTTAACACTCAATGGCAATATCTCAATATAACCAAGAGACTATCAAAGGCAGGATATCTTAAACAAATAAGAATAATTCTTTCGATCAAACTATATTACACCTTTGAACCTAATGGAATATAGCTAAAATGATCGAAATACAGCAAATCTTTCAAAATTACAGGTGTCATGATTAAAGCGGTGTAGTGTATGGTAAAATTTACCAAAGGTTCTAT
The DNA here is from genome assembly GCA_947561585.1 of Caprella mutica. Taxonomy (NCBI): domain Eukaryota; kingdom Metazoa; phylum Arthropoda; class Malacostraca; order Amphipoda; family Caprellidae; genus Caprella; species Caprella mutica. Next base: position 124,430 of record CANNZV010001874.1, on the reverse strand, counting down.
TTGTAATATTTTAATATTCACAATTTTGTTAAATGTATATTATATAATCCTTAAACTTGTTTTTATATCAGATCTATCATTCATGAACTATATCACTGCACAGCTCGTAAATTTTATCGTATTTATTATTTTTAAGGCTACTTGTAGTTTTATAGTATAGCGCTATAGAGTAATGCTCTTCAACTACGAGGTCTTACAATTGTGTGTTAGGTAGGGCTGTAGGCTTAAAACTATCACATCTTCATTTTCGTCTTCATTTCGTAAGTGAAGCCACCGGTGCTTGTGTCATTTTTATCATATTCCTTTATAGTAGCTTTTCTGTATCCATGAGCTCAGTTACAGACTGATAGTTAGTGACTTTATTCATTGAGCCACTTTCCATAATGACTGTTTCTTGAAGTTCCTTGTATTTATTTTGCCTTTTGTTCCGATGTAACGTGAAACCACCAATTTCATAATGTAAACTTAATCACAGAATTCTTGGATTTAAGATTTACTTCAAAGGAACAGAAATTGAAGATATTATTTTATGTATTTATTTTGCAATCATATAAGAAAAAAGTATGGAGACTTTAGAATCAGAAATCCAATATTAACCTTGTCCCTATGATATTATGATCTGGCAACTGTCCTTGTAGACTGTAGAGTCGTAGACGATCGTAGAAGTTTTGTAGTAATTCGAGTAATTGTGTATGATGCTGAAATTTCATCAATTTTCCCAATTATTAGCAAATGTGCAACACCTAAAAATTGTAATTTTTATTTTTGAAATCTTCATCTTTGACTATAAATCTATAAATATTGACCTAGATCATAGATAGTTTTGAAATATGCATATTTAAGGTTACACTATAACTAATGAGTAATGACCTAGATTTAGACATTTACATTCATTGATCTTAATTTTTCAATTGGCAGCTATATACAATTACAATGTGTGGAAAAGAAAAAGGCATCTACCAAATTTACAGATTTGAATTTACTATATGCTTAGTTGTATTTAGCCTATATTAAAGCTGATCTCAATAGGAGTTCTATTTAGTAGTGGATTCAATTTTAATTTAATTCGAATCCAGACTAAATAACTTATTGAAGAATAACATATTTACTGAAGTAAGTTAAGATTTAGTTTCATAAAACTGGGACATTAAAATCTACCGAGAAGAGATTCTATAGGTGGCTCGAAAGCTATATAGGGTGTACGCATTGTATAGGGTGGCTCGAAAACAAGGAATCGAATTTGTAAGGTAAAAACTATATTAGTATCATATAAGATTTAGAATATTAGGATAAAGAATCAACTGTTGACGAAATTATTTTTTCAAATAAATTACATTTCAAATCGAAATAAATTGAAACACACTTATATGTTTGAAAGATTGTTATACGGGAAAATAGACTCTGCTAGCAGTTATGATAGAGGTTAGTTTTCTATATCGTGTTATATACTTAAATGAATATACTTTGATGGAACGTATGGCGTTGAGGGTTTTTTTAATAATAGAAAATAAAATATTGCATCTAATTCAGTTACATTTGAAAATACAGAACAAATCTAAAGAAATTCACAACTATAAGCTCAAATTTAATTAATCAAATAATTATAACAAATAAACTCAATCTATTTACATAGCTTAAAACATTATAATCGAGATGATTTTCTTAAACTAAATTATTATTTAACACCATACTTGAGAATTACAAAGATAATAAGAGTTTTATATATATATATATATTCTTAGATAGATTACTGATGGAGCTTTTTATTATATTTTAGCATTTTAGTTTTGTTTAATGCCCTTTTTCTTCAGCTTTCTCTTGTATCTTTTCTCAACTTCTTGCTCTTCTTCTCTATTCTTTCTGCCTTGCTATATCCATGGTAAGCATCCTAGTGGCTACTGCATGAAGCGAACTTTCACTATCCCCTCTTCTACGATGTCTTCTTCACTTTGGATCACCTCGTTGTGAATAGGGAAAACTTTGGAACACCTAAAATGATAATAGTAATCGGTCAATCGTGTTGCAACGTCTTTGGATCTATTATTAGCGCAACCATCGATAGATAATATTATATGCAGTCTTTTAAATAATTTTATAATGATAGGTTCGTGTGGGTATATGGGAGAGAGCTTTATCCCCGCAATGTCAATAGTGACAAAATTTTTACTTTACTGTTTATAGTAAAGCAATCTAAGTAAATACTCCAAACATTAAAACAGTAGAGTTTACATTTCATCATTATCGAAGCTACCTTAATTGAAGAGGTAGCTTCCTCTAGTCTATATGGAGAATTAGGGGGGAGGGGGTAAATTTTAGCCAAAACGAAATATACAGCTAATAACTGATTGTTGTTGTGGATGTAACTAATCCATGGTGAATTTAATATCCTAATATTCAGTACAGTTATGCAAATTGTCTTTGGCATGAATCATCATAATTTACAAAAATATATACTATTAGTGTTTCTCAATATTTGTATATCCCATTTGTGGACTCAGCGGTCTTAGCCAAAAAAAAAAAAACGAAACATCTCATTTAAAAATAGTTTAATCTACTTCTCGTAATAGCTGAGTGCAATTTTTCTTTAAAGTCACTCACTTACTGGATATCCATGGAATAATGAAAATTAGAAGAGATTGAAATATCAAAATTGGACAGTTTTCTCGTTTCTAAACCACTTGTGCTTTGCAACTAAGCCACAGAAACTGAGTGTCCTCCGATAGCTAAGAGAGAGTTTAATTATTCGAGAATATGGACATTCCCTATCCCATTATCATTGAAATATTGTAATATGTACAGGATTGTGATACGTATAATATAATTACCTCTCAAAAGAATTCATTTAATAAGCTTAGTTCAAAAAGAACACCTACCACACTGGTTTGCAAATAAACAACACTATTGCAATTACTTAATTTGAATAAATAAACCATGACAACACCGATAATAAATGTTACTAAGCATGTGGTTGGTATTACTCAATATGCGTTAATATATTAAAATCGCACAGCAATTAAACTCTTAAACAAATTATCGAACAGAGAAATTTGTCAAGAAACATCAGAAGTTCAGCGTATGTTTTTAATAGCAACTTTAGTATTAAGTTCCTAATTTGTAGGTAGAATCGTAGATATCATTTTCTGTAACATCTTCATTTCCCTCTACCTCTGTTTAAGTGCAGTCACCATTGTTCGCGTTACTATTACTAAGTGATTGTATTTTCACGGAGTAGCTTTCCTGCGTCCTTTAACTTTGGTGATAGGTGAATTAGAAAATCCCTTCTGTAGTAATCCTTTCTTCAAAGTACTTTATAAAATTTCAAACTGATGACTGTATACTTGTATAGGTGGAACTACAGTTTTATCAAATCTTAAAGAAGTGTAAATCAGTTAAAAAAATCCGTATCTATTAATATTATTATAAAACAAATTAGAGAGGAAAAGTCAATTGTAAGGAAAAGCCAACTTAAATACTTGCTACGTTTTCATTCTTATAGATTGTTTGATCGCTATATACTATATTTCATTCATTTTAATATGGGTTTACCGTCTACTTCAGTCATATCGTGACTGTTTTGTTGACGTCAAAAGGAAATTAAATACAAAGGACTTGAAGAAGCAGTAAGAAAGAAAAGTAACTCCATGAACAAAGTTACCTACCACCGTCAGTGACTATTCTCATGGATGCAGAAAAGCTACTTCGTGAATGCAGTCACTTACCAAGGAATGTGACGAAAAGGAACACAAGCACCGGTGGCTGGACTCGCGAATGGAAGAAGAAAATGAAGAGGTGATAGTAAATGAAGCCTACAAGCCTACCTAACAAAAAATCTGAGACCTCGTAGTTGAAGAGCATAACCCTAGTGCTATGCTCCAAAACTGGAAGTAGCGTTAAAAATGATAAAGATAATATAAATGGTAAAAATGAAAAAAAGACAATACCTAATCCAAATTACAACAGTTCGGGGCCCAAGGGACGCCATCCTCTTCTCTTTCATTCACCACAGCTTCAAGATAGAGCTCCTGGGGGCTAATAAGCATGCGTATGATTAAAATGTTGAATTGCAAGGTGTTATGTCTCATCATCTAGATTACATTAACTATTTCTTTCTGATTGCTTCTACGAAGTCCCTTGTATCTTTTTTACTTCATCAATATGAGTTAGAGTAGAATGAAGAATCTTTGAACCTCTAGTCCGATTAAAAACTAGTGTGGAAATTGCTTTTGGTTGGAAGTAAATGACGGGCTACCAATTTAATGGGTAATTATTAATAAAAAATAATTAGGGGTTTGTTAAGCATTCTGAATACGAAATATGCTTTGATTCTATTTTTTACATAAGTATTTAGAGAAAATTGTCCATATATTAAAAAAATATCTTTACAGTAATTGTGTTATCTATACAAATAAATTTATGGAGGTATTTAAGTCAAAGAGGTGTTTCCTCTGTAAAAAATTAAATGGAAATTCTAACGAAATCTTTCGATTTTCAATAATTAAAGTAAAATTCCGTAATTAGTTTCCTTATTGGGCTATAATTTGAAGTTTGTTTCAGAGTCCAGACGAAATTGATGAATTTAAAAGATTAGTAACCTTTTTTTCGGAATCCCTAAGAAAATACAGGAGCTGTTTTTAGGCTCTTCTCGTAGCTGGTCTCAACAATAATTGAAATTCACTTTATTCCAGATTTTTTATGATGCTCTTAGAGTGTATTATATGTAAAAACTAAGCTTCAATTTTAGTTTTAACCTTTCTAACTGATCGTACAGTGACGAAGGTTAATACATGAAAAGTTGATGAATATTAAATTTAAGAATGACAAACAATTTGCTGTGTGATGCAGAAACTATTTTTTGCTTATATAGATGAAATAATGAAGATGAATTGAAAATCAATTCAAAGACATTAAATGAATGAAAATATAGATTCATTTATTTCCATTATAATTAGATACATTTAATCTGTTGCTACATAGGTCTAGATCAGGGTAACCACATTTTTACCAGATTATGAAGTCCCTGTTACCGTAGTTACACACATGTTTAAAATGTATGAGAAATAGACACCAAGTACTATAATTCAGGGGAACAATAATAAATATCGATATTTCGTCGAAAGATTAATAGTTTTAATTACTTAAATCGAAATGTTAAGTTTGTATATTACTATGACATAATTTAATTGACACCATCTTTGAATATTCAATTAAAATTCACTAATTGGTATCTGTATTGTCATTTACTATTAACTTATTGGCATCTTTTTTAGTTACTACAAAAAGGCGGGGCTTATCCTAAGCAACGGTGCCATATCTCAAAATATTGACTGAAAAATCCACGGTTTTTGTAATTAATATTCTAACTGTATTCATAATTTGTTTCCCTGATAATACCTAAGGCAAATTAAAAAAAAAACTTAAAACGATCCACCCTAATATACATATATGTATGCATCATAGGTTAAGTTTCGGGTTACATTCAGTAAACTGAAAGCAAATAACAGCTAGCTAATCATTATTTTTAATTCAACTTTTAATTTTTAAATTTTATTTATATTTAAGATAAGTTTGCTAATTATTTGATTCACTTTACATATCCGAAAATAAAGAACAGTCCGATAAGTCTTAACTTACCATTAACCTACATACATTATACTTACAGTTCAGGATTAAAATCCGCAGTAGGTAATATAGGAACCTTTTGAACCGTCACCAAGCTATCTTCATCATCTGAGCTCAAAGCCCCAACTAAATAAAATGATTCAAAAGATATAAAATTTGTGAAAAAATACACAGAATTCTTAAATATTTCTGAAATTTCTCGACAAAAATCGAAGACTGATTTTATTCATAGAGCATATCTGTTAATTTTCAACAAGAAATAGTTTGATTAATTTAACAAATAAACTATTTACTGAATTATAATGATAAATGTTCTGTCTTATTATTAATCAATGACTCGCTTTAGAATTTAAATAGAATTCAAAGTACAGATAATAATGTAATTACCTGGTAGATCACGAAACATCAATCTCCGTTTAGTCCTGGGAGAGCTAACAAGGCATCCAGATGTAGATGGTTGATTTGTGTCTACATTTACCTGAACTCTCTTTTGAAACACGCTATTGAACCTACGAGGACTACGTCTTGGCAGAATTGGGTTGGTTGGCAGTTCGCAGTTTTTAGTGTGTCGTGGGCTACGTCTTGGTGAGGACAAGATTTTGGAAGCTTGTAGCCTCTTTATGACATTTTCCTCTAAATTAGGACTAGAACTCTTTTCTGACGGAGCCAAGATTGCACTTTCATCCCCTTCCCATTCAGAAGCAGTAGTAGCCTCCACCATTAATTTCGTCACTTGGTCATAGTTATCTGGAATAGTATTTTGAGCAAATGAATTATTATAACACTAGTATTTTGTGGTGCTCAACTATAAAAAAAATTATTATTATAGCCTACTCGTTAATTTCTTTAGAGCAAGCATCAATAAAAGAAATTGATACAAGCAAACTCTTTACTCCTTAAAACAGATAATAATTTTTATGGCTTAGAATAACTACATAGCTATCAATTCTTGACAAATAAACGAAAACTAAAGACTTGCTATATATATTATAAAAAATGGTTATATTAATATACTAGCAAGGTTAGAGATTAAATTCAGAATCAGTCATCATCACTGAAGTCACAAGACCCAGTGCATCATCTATCATATATTTAACTTCATTTTATAACATTTCTTAATAATTATACTTTCCGGAAAAGTGTTATTTTCAAATTTATAATTATTATTCCCACAATTCACAAAGAAAAATAAACCTCGACTCAAATTACAATGTGTAGTTCTAAAGGATATCATATCTTTATTAATGAATAGAGTAGATTAGATTAAAAAATTCAATTAATTGGTACGCAAACAGATAAAGTTTGGTAAACAGAAATATAATATTTATCATAGTTAGACAATTGCAATATATACATTCATTTGTTCTTGAAAATGTAAACCAAGTAACAATAAGGATATAATTAATAATTGACTCACCATGGGAAACATCTGGTTCTTCAATATTCCATATGCTCCAGTACTTTCTAAGAGGGACAGTTTCTGTCCGAGACAGCTCTTCAACATTTCCTGTTTTTGGCCAGTAGCATTTATAGCCAGTGGTATCTTTAAATATCCATTTCCTTGGAACTACTGCCCAGCTGTTTTGGAACCATACTCCTACGTATTTATTGAAAGCCATAATGACTACTTTGTAACTAACAGACATGAAATGATTATATCTCTGCAAAACTAATTAATTTTTCCAATTTTAATTAGCTCAAAATCAGGAATATTCATTGATATTCCATTATACCAAATCTATCAGTTTTATTCGAGAATATTATATATAGCATATGTATAATATATGAAAGTGAATCTAAATCCGTATACATGATGTGCATTAGCAGTCTATCTAAAAAAGGTCTAGATAAATTATAACCCATGAAAAATTCCCTTTGAAGATCCAACCAGATATATTTTACCAGCGAAGAATACTACTGTATAATGTGGACAACATTCATATTGAGAACATATAACATTAAGGTTTAAGATAAAATCTAAAGTTTTTTCTGGTTGTTGCATGAAAAATGCCCACATAGAATATTTTAAGTCGTAGTTAAGAAATTACACACACAGTTTTTGAGTAACCTTAGGGGCGATAAGTTGATAACATCGATTTAATCATACATAATATTGAGAATGCATTTTTAATTATCGAACCACACTGTAAGAGGGTGGTTTAGGGTATAGGGGTGGTAATGACAGTGGTTTCAATTATACACTTTATATTTTCCAAACGTGAGACATTCATTAGTGTTCAAATTTACTTGGTGGGATTTTCATAGAACTAGCCACAGAGAGAATTTACTCACAATGATACAAAATGGATATAATTATCTGATGAAGTTAGGTGCTAAATGAAAGGTCAAATCATGACATTTAAAAGAAATTATATACAAGGGACTGGAAGAAGCAGTCATAAAGGACAGTGGCTCCATGAAAAGTTAACTACCATCACAGGAGATTAAACTCGTGGATGCAGAAAAGCTAATCCACCAAAAAATGCGGCGAAGAGACAAGAGCACCATGGGTGTACTTAAACTACTCCTGAATATAGAGAAAATGAAGAGGTGATAGCAGAATAAGAGGTAGGCATACAAGCATACCTAACACAAAAAAACTAAGACCTCGTAGTTGAAGAGCACAAACACACTATCATCTAAAACTGTGAATTGTGAGTAACATTATAGGAAAACATGAAAATGGTAAAATGTAAGCAGTTTTGACATGCTTCATACATGCAGAAATTTACTGTGATAGTAGATTTACTTAACAAGAAATGGATCTACATTGGGAAACAAGCAACACTCTGCTATTTTTTTTTAGAACCTATCATTAAAATGAGAAGAACATGAAAAAGAAAGACAATGACACTGAAATTATTTTTTATCAAATACTTTAATTGTCAAAGCACATGTTATTTGTCTTTAAACAAACGGTATATATATAATTAGTTTAGATTTTAATTTAAATATTTAAATTTGCATTAAAACAGATCTGAATAAGTGCTAGGACCCAAGGATGGCACATAGTGGTTATTCCTTTGCCAAATTATGGCTCCCTAAGGTGGATTAAATAATTGTAGGTATTTCAAAGTTAATATTGATTAGATAATGTATTTCAAAACAATTCCACGATAATTTAATGGAGCATTTTAATAGCTACAACTGAGTTTTTCAAAAACAGTATCATCATTTTACAATGAACAGCAGAAACGTGAACTCTTCATTTCCTTCCCAAGCAAAAAAATCCCAACATTTTGAGAATCTACAGGTTTCTCAAATAGAGAGTTTCGCTCATATAAAACAATGGTTAAATAGTTTCCATCGTGAAATATTATATTTCCCACACAACCAGACTTAAGCATCACTCCAGAATCCCTATCTCCCAAGTTACCTACTTTAAAAATGAAAGAGTTAATCAGAAACTTCCTGGAGGGAATGGTAGTTTTAGGAGGAGCTCTATCATTCTGCAAGCTGACATGTCTACATAATTGCTCTAATGGCTTGTTCTTACCACACAGTCTGCCTCTGATCACAGAACCTAGGTAATTCTCGAAATCAAAACAAGACACATTATCAAGTTTGCCAAATTTCAAATAATCAGCTGGCAAATGAATGAGCGAGTGTACATTGTATGATATGAACCCATTTCCATACAGCACTTTTGATGATTCAACAAATTGAATCAATAACCTGGACACACTGCTCATATTTTCACTTTGAAAATTTGATAGCAAAAATCTAGTACTAATAGCCAAGCACAGAAAATTCTCATATAAGCGAGATGAAAGAACTGGTTTGAGGACTACCACACCAATGTATGCAATGAAGAGACGAAACTCTGTGGCTTTCCAAAATTTGACAGAATCAAGTCCTCCAGCTAACTTGCGAGAGAATTCTGTGGGAATACTTTGGGAGCACCGATATATACTTTGATTCAATTCAGACAACAAAGTTGCAGATAAATGACACCTGGTGTCATTTTTTCTACTGCTTTTTTACCTCAATAGTAATCTTTTGGTAACTCCCAAGCAAATCATATGCATGTAGTCTAAGCAAAAATCTCCAATCATATCAATCCGCAAATCTTGCAAAAGAGGTTTTTGGACATCTTTATGATGTTCAGGTTGAATTTTCTGGTTGAAACTTTCTTTAGTTCTTAGAGCACTATAGGTGTCAGTCAGGGCAACATGGCCTCCTGCATATTCACCCTTCTGCTCACATCGTTCACATGAATAATATCCATTATGCCTAACAATCCTTTTCAAGTCGGCACGCATTGGTGCATCGCAAACTACTGCATTTAACTTAATGTCAATCTTCCTATCATTAAACATTACCCCATCAATTTGGAGTTTCTTCAGATCTTCAACAAACATTTGAAGGAGTAAATTCTCTGGAGGAAGAGTATTATTCATGTTGGACTCTGACAAGTAAATTCCAGCACAGAAGATTTTAGATGGTGAAGTTTTTACTTGAATCAGAATGGGATAAGCGTGGAATTTCCTTGAATCGTTGAAGAGCGGAATACCGTCTATATTAATATTCATCCTCACTTCTTTGAATTGGTACTGAATGCTAACCAAGAAACTTTCCAAAGACTTGTACCACTTTGTAAAATCAACATACCGACCATGGTGCATATCACTTTTTTGTGTTAAGGTTTTATCATATTTTAACAAAGTAGATGCAGTTTTCGGAATATTCTTGAAGAAGTGGTTTAAATTATGAAGGAGATTAGATTGAGAGAGCCTCGATACATTAGGACATTGAATGCTCCAATTTATGAATGCACATTCAATTTTGTCTTCAACTGATATCACGTTGTCCTCTGAACTTAAATCAGAATAATCATCGGAAGAATTGTATTCTTCTGAACTAGTGTCATGAGTAACACCTTCACTTTCGTTGAAGGATACATTACAATTTACTTTTATCCCAGCACTTGAAACAGCAGAAGTTGAAGCAGCAGAAGTTGAAGCAGCAGAAGTTAAAGAAGCAGAAACTTCATCTTTATTTATAAATTTGCATTTCTTTTGAGATTTCATCATCTCCTGATTGATCAATCTTCTCTTTTGGCGACTAGAGAGACTAGAAAATGACTTCAGTTTGGATCTATCTGACATTTTAATATCAACATAAAAACAGAATGATTATTTTCAATTTCCTGAAAAAAGATTGGTTAATAATGAATTGCAATTAAACTCAGCATCAATTCTAATTTTAAGATCACTAAAGAATACAATTATATACAAGGCTGCAGTTAGAAAACGTTACACAAAAACGTCTCTTATAAAAAGCCCTTAACCCTATTTCATATCATTCACATAAATACTGTGTGTTACTCAACAGTCTGATTGGTAACTATATAGGCTTGCTATATTTACATTCACAAACTTTATACATTACCAACCAACAACTAGGGATTGGACGATATCAAAATGTTTGCCATACTTTATTAAATAACCAACACAGAAATTTAAAAAAATGCCGATTTTTGCCGATACCCATACTTGCAATTTTCAAGGTTTATATTTATAAAACTCACTGATAATTAATGAGTTATTTAAATATCAATTATTTTTGCAAGTTGAATGAAGTTCTAACTCATAAAACTATCACAGTAATGCTCTTTAAATTTAATAGATCATGAAGCGATTTTCCCACTTCATGTTAATTGAAATACATTGGTATTAAATGGATAACTTATCTGATGTATGTTATCATCTTGTGATACTTGCCATGAATAGGTGCAAAAATGGTCAACAGTAGCTGAAAAATTTGTATCTTTAATTTATAGTCTGACTCAAATTCTATGGTTATAATCTGTATATACTTAAATTTTTATTAATTATTTCATGCATGTTATAATAAATAATAAATAAATGAAAATTACATTTAGAGCTCGAGTAAGTAGTTGGTTAATTATTAGATTGGTACTTATAATGAATTTTTCAAATTATTTGTATTATTTATATGGCTATAGAATAATACAAATTTGATATGAAAGAAAATTTATGAAATGAATTTAATTTAAATAATAATACAAGTATCAGCTAAGTATGTCTGATATTTTTCAATACATGCGGATACCGATACCATTGCCGATACTCCCCAAAAATGCCGAAACTTGAAACTATGATACTTTGTCCTACCATAATTAGCATACAATTGAACCCGATAAACAGGAATAAAAAGTAAATAAAAAAATATGATTTAATTCGAAGGATGGTATTCAATTTGTTTAAAATCCACCGTGCTAGAGCTAATAATAGGGATGGGACAAAGTATAGGTATCTGCCAGTATCAGCATGGGCATATATTGAAAAGTATTGGCCAATACTTGTAGTATCATTTAAATTTAATTCATTTCATAAAATTTCTTTTATATTTAATTTCTATTATTCCTATAGCTATGAATGAAATAAATAATTTTAAAAATCAATTATAAGTACCAATCTAATAATTTTCCAACTACTTGAGTTCTGAATGTAATTTTGCATGAAATATTTGACCATTTTAAAGTATATACAGATTCTACTAATAGGTTTTTGAGTCTGACTATCAATTTAAGATAAGAATTATTCAGCTACTGTTGACCATTTTTGCACCTATTTATGACAAGTAGCAGAAGATGATAACACTCACCAGAAAAGTTACAAAAATAATTATTTATACTTAATAAATCCTTAAGAATCAACGAGTTTTATGAATATAAACTTGAAAAACTGCAAGTATCGGTACCGGCACTTGTTGAGAAGTATCGGTATTGGCACTTGTTGAGAAGTATCGGTATCGGCACTTGTTGAGAAGTATCGGTATCGGCACTTGATGAGAAGTATTGCTATCGGCACTTGTTGAGAAGTATCTGTATCGGCACTTGTTGAGAAGTATCGGTATCGGCACTTGTTGAGAAGTATCGGTACGGCACTTGTTGAGAAGTATCGGTACGGCACTTGTTGAGAAGTATCGGTATCGGCACTTGTTGAGAAGTATCCGTATCGGCACTTGTTGAGAAGTATCCGTATCGGCACTTGTTGAGAAGTATCCGTATCGGCACTTGCTGAGAAGTATCGGTATCCGCACTTGTTGAGAAGTATCGGTATCGGCACTTGTTGAGAAGTATCGGTATCGGCACTTGTTGAGAAGTATCGGTATCGGCACTTGTTGAGAAGTATCGGTATTTGTTGAGAAGTATCGGTATCCGCACTTGTTGAGAAGTATCGGTATCTGCAAGTATCGGTATTGGCAAAAATTTCTGTATCGTCCCATCCCTACTTAATATATCACCAAATTAATGGTAATATTTATTTTTAAGTCCTCTAACATTGCAAGAATATTTAATAAGAAAAAACTTTACAAAGTAATGCAACTTGTCTGGAGTTGACAACTCAAGAGGTCTGAGCCAGAGGAGACATTGAAATAGATTTCTTTGTGATTAAAAGAAAAAAACAAGGATGGTCTTGTTTGGTAAAACATAAATCACACGGCGAGTTGTCCTAGCGACGAATTGTCCTAGCAGCAAGTTGTCCTCACGGCGAATTGTCCGCGGCGAATTGTCCGGCGGCGAGTTGTCCGGCGGTGAGCTGTCCGGTCACCGTTGTTGTCATATGGTGGCAGCTTGATTGAAGGGGCCATGCTGGGGTCTGTGTCTTACTCCGCAGATCAACACTCTAGTAACTCGCTCCTCGTCAAGCTTTGGACAAACCAGAGGGTTAGAGCTATGAGGAGCAGCTAGGAAGAACAAACGAAGTGAAACTGCCAGGGTAATATAATGCCAATCTATTAGTAAACAATCACATACACAGGGTTATACATAGGTACATGAAACGAGATGTCAGTGAATGAAATGTCCGTGGACGAAATGTCCTAGACCCGTACCAAATATATAGATTGAACTTTGATTTGTATAGAATTTTGATCATTTATGAAGATTGTTCTAGAATGATCATAATTTTAGAAGTTTTGTTGGTAATATTTTAATGAGAAATGAATCTATTTGTCTACAATATTTAGTTAGTTTTATTATTTAGTTTTACTTTATTTTACTAACTATTGAAAAGAATTGAATATTGAGAAATATTGAGTGAAGTTACGTTACAATATGACTATGTATGACAAACATATAATAGAAAATTATATATTTGACATCGTTAACTATGTTTATAATTTGAATATGTTTTTGATTAAATATGGACTAAATATTTAATTGTATTGCATATTTATTTAATTTAGTATATATAAATTATTAAGTCATACAATTAAGAAGAATTTATATTTAAGTTGGCAATCATTCATCACCACAGCGGTGCGTAACATCTTGAAATCGGTTTTTGGCAATTATCTCATAAACAATTGACTTTTTAGATGTGGTAATGTCGTACTGACCCACATAATGTGGCCATTGCACAAAATTTGAGTGGTCGTACAACTCCCTAGATCAAATAGTTCTGTAGATACAAATACGGCAAGAAGGGGGCGCTGTCCAAAAAGGGCGTGGCCATTTCAAATATTTTGGCGTGTGTGGCAAATGTGCTACCAAAAATTTATTCATCCTGGACCTTCAATTCGTAGATTCCTGAAGAGTTTAGGTCTATACAATAAAGTGCATGCTCAACCACCATGAGCTACTCTGGTAATGCTGATGTAAGAAAGTGAAGAATTTTTTATTTATTCTTTATTTTTATATCTAATCACAGAATTTTTTTATATTATATTTTCAATAAGAGATAATGTAACTCCAAAAAACAGAATACTATTTTAGTCAATTTCCTTCAAATATTCAAAACTCTTCTCCGTAGCTGAAGAAGATATTTCATGATAAAATATCTGATGCTTCTCTTCTATTACTATCCAATTTTATATTACACCAATATCTAGTACATTAATTAATGAGAAAAATTAGAAAAATTAAAAGAACACAAACAAAATTCATATCTAATAAAATTGCTTAGAGATCTACATATTCCTTTAAAAGTTTAACAGTTCTAGTTGATCCAAATGATAATCCAAATGATAATATCAATGATAATATTGATCCAAATGATAATATCCAAGTGAAATTGATTTGATCCAAGTGAAACTGAATTTAATCCAGGTGAAATCGAATATGATCCATGTGAAATTGAATTTAATTCTTATGAAATTGAATTTGATTCTTATGAAATTGAATTTGATCCTTATAATATTGAATTTGATCTATGTAAAATAATATTTGATCCATGTGAAATTGAATATTTTATCATTCCGACACTTTGCACTTTGCTCCCAACATATTACAGTAGGTTTGTTTTTTGGTTGGTTGGTTGGTTGGTTGCATGAAAATGTTACATTTTAACTTTCAGATACGATATAATTTCATTAATAAAATGATTGTCAGGATAACAAAAATATCCGAATAACAGAACAAATACGGGTAATAAAAATTCGGAATACAATAAATCAGAGATAAAAAATCTGAGATTCAAAATATACTAAAAGTAACTACACACAGAGAAAGGATTAGTTGAATCAAATCATATTTGATTTGTTTTGACTAAATTTTATGGTTTATCTGTGCGCCTACCTACGTGGTGAGTTGCAGGTACTATTTAATATGAGTTAAATTGACGTTGGTTAAAACAACACATATGTGAGTTGATTATTTTTAATTCCCGATGGTCAGAACACCTACCTGTGATAGTCAAAACTGCTCGAGATGGTTGAACCAATTATATGTAATGGTTAAAACAACTACAGAACAAGGTTACATCAACTACTTGTGTATGTTTCTCCAATCACTCCTATGTGTTATACCAACTACTCGTGTAGGTTATACCAACTACTCGTGTAGGTTATACCAACTGCTTGTGTAGGTTATACCAACTACTCGTGTAGGTTATACCAACTACTCGTGTAGGTTATACCAACTACTCGTGTAGGTTATACCAACTACTCGTGTAGGTTACATTAACTAAAAGTATAGGTGATATCAACTACTCATGTAGGTTATATCAACTACTCGGTTAGGTTATATCAACTACTCGTGTTGGTTATATCAACTACTCGTGTAGGTTATACCAACTGCTTGTGTAGGTTATACCAACTACTCGTGTAGGTTATACTAACTACTCGTGTAGGTTATACCAACTACTCGTGTAGGTTATACCAACTTCTCGTGTAGGTTACATTAACTACTCGTATAGGTGATATCAACTACTCGTGTAGGTTATATCAACTACTCGGTTAGATTATATCAACTACTCGTGTTGGTTATATCAACTACTCGTGTAGGTTATATCATCATCTCGTGTTGGTTATATCAACTACTTGTAAACTAAGTAAATGTATATCAACTATTATAGTGTAGGTTGAAATATCGGTCTGGTTAGCAGTAGCCAGACTTTTTACAAGACTTTTTCAGTCACTATATTTACTCTATTAAATTATAATTTCGAGTTAGGTCCCGGTATCAATTAGATTAGACTATTTATTTTCTAGGACCAAATCTAACATGTTCACATCTATTTTCTACTTTTGCTTTTGTGATATGCATACTATTTTAATTTTAAAAAATAATTGATCACCTAGACCTATCCTTGCTTTTTGAAATGTTAAATGTTTTCGATCCTATGAATTGATATATGGTTATCAGTTGTAAATTAATAGTTAGATTGAATAAGTAATCTCATCAGGTCAGTTTATAAATAAGTAATTAGATGACATAAATAATTTTACGTAGTGATAAATAGGTAGGCTAGATGAATTAATTAACCAGGCTAGATTAAAAAAGTTAATAAATCTTTGATATACTCCAATTGTACTATAACTTAATGAATAATAAATTAATGATAAAGCCTTTATCTTCTAAACCATATTTTAGTGCAATTCATCTTACTCATAGGCACTGATATTGAAATATGCTAATAGAATTACCAAGGTCAAATTGAAAACGAAATGTAAACATTTAAGTTTTAGATATATTATTTAGAAGCACAATTTGAATTCTCGTCACTTTCGACTGTAGGTTGCCAATTCCTGAAATAAGAGATTCGTATATTAATATATATTGAATAGAAATTCACAGTATCGTTCATATACATTATCAATAACATCACCTACTATTTTTCCTTTTGTGATGAGATAGCGACAGCTTAAATATTCTTTTCATGTCTGGAATCCCTAAAAGCATATGAAAAAGTGAGAGCTAATCATATTGCAAATACATATTTAAAAATCATCTAATATTTTCAAATACTTACTTTGACCTAGCATAATTGTTCCTGAACCATTCAAAGGAATTGAAGAGGTTTCCGATAGTTGATGACGTTGATCTACTTCATCAATTCTTCATCAAGATCTGAAAGTAGATTCAGAAAATATAGAAAACCATATATTAATAAAGAAATGAAAAGAATTATTAACTGAGAATTCTTTCATATAGGTAAATTATTTATATAAAGTGTTAAACTAATTATAAATCTTCAGATGCAGTATAAATTTAGCTCTAATAAATGCAATGGATTTTTCTAGCTAATCCTCATAATTTTGTTCATTATACACTCATAATGTAGACATTAATTAAATACCAAGAAAGTATAATATATCAAAAGGCTCACCTCTGGTTGAAGTTCTCCTTGCTAAATCCCTGGACGGTGTTCTCCTCCGACTACCTCCCTGGATGGAGTTCTCCCAGTCATAGAAAACTAGAGTCAAGTAGGTAAATTGCGGCACTTTAACTAACTGCGGTCTCTTATCTCAGAAACATTAATAACCATCATGACTTCAAGGCACTCGTGAAACGAATAGAACCTATCATAAATTGAGCTTAAATTATGATGTTCAACAATTTAGTATATAGCTAAACTAATTTCAGAATGATTTTGAGACTCTCTTAATAGGGTCACAATTAGAAATTAAAGAACCGAATTTGGCTGTGTAACCCTACCTATAGGTACACCAACTAGTTTTAAAATATATAGATTATCAGACCACTTTACTTGAGATACTAGGATAAATTCCGAAATATCGGACGGCTCCACATTTTCGGTCGCGTAAGAAAAACTATATTAAATTAACTTTTATTTTAATTAGCTATTAGGTAGCTATATACTACATTTCATACGTGACCGAAAATTTGAAATCGCCTGATAATTTGGAACTTACCCTATTCTGAGGACAGCGCAGTAACTGCCTAGCCTATGTAGAAGGGGTGTAGGTCATAGCCCCCCCCCCGGTCATGAGCCCCCCCCCCCGGTCAAGAGCCCCCTAGGTCATAAGCCCCCTCGGTCATGAGCCCCCCGGTCACGAGCCCCCCTGTTTTTAAATCCTTATTTACCTATACTATTTAATCCTTATTGACACTTTTGTAGTTCATTACTGAATAAACATAAAATATATGTATATCGGGGGGCGTGCCGCCCCCGAACCCCTCTGCCAGGTCATTAAACAATCATGAAGTGTGCAGTACAACAAACTAGCGGATACAACAAACTACATTAGTAACTCTCAGTTATTTCTATCTAAGTAATTCATCATTTGTAAGGATTAAAAAAACAGGGAGGGGGGGGGGGGGGGCTCGTGACCGATAGGGCTAATGACCTAGGGGGGCTCATGATCGGGGTTGCTCGTGACCAGGGGGGCTCATGATCGGGGGGGGGGGGGCTCGTGACCAGGGGGCTCTTGACCGTACCCCATGTAGAAGGTATTGACACTGAAAAAAAACAGCTAGGTGGGTATGATGCTTAAGATAACAAATAATAATCTAGGAAAATTAGTTTGGATATCAGTTTACAAACTGGAAGGCAGTAATCAAAATTTATTATTATAAAAGTTATATACTGATAATCAGCTCTTCAAATAACTACCTATATAAAGCCACCAAACTATCAATCACCAATATTTTAGAATATTTAGGCAGATATTTATCAATTTATTAATGGAATTAATTAATAATTAATAATCGATCGGCAGCGATAATACTATTTAATGCATATAACGCTATTGTTTGCACTTGAACTAAAATGGTATTGAGGAGCGTTCACATTCAACACGTAACACACTTGAAACAAGATTTGAACTGAAAAGTGTTATGCGAATAAATTAGCTTTGAGGAAAGCATAAGTTGCCACTTACTCATTTGATTGAACTCACAACTAAACTTTAATAAAAAGTAGCACTAACTCTCATAGTAATTTAATTTATACACCAGATAAATAAGATTAACAGTCTTTGTGGGTTACATTATCACACTATGTCATAGTCGTTTTAACTCTTACCTAAACTTACAAAAATGTAGCGCCAACTCTCATAGTAAGTTAATTCATACACTGCAGGATACACTGGATTAACAGTCTTTGTGGGTTACTATAACACACTATGTCATAGTTGATTTAACTCGCACCTAAAATTAAAAAAGTAGTATCAACTCTCATAGTAAGTTAATTCATACACCAGATACATTGAAATGACAATCTTTGTGAGTTACTTCAACGCACTATGTCCTAGTTGTTTTAACATATGTCTAAACTCCCAAAATGTAACTCCAACTCTCATAGTAAGTTGATTCAATCCATAAAATGATTTGAATTAACTATGTTTGGTGACACACACGTCATAGTTGTTTTGACACACATGAAAACATGATTATAGTCAAACCAACTCACGTAATAAATTGATTCAAAGCATAAATTGTTGACCCATTAAATATGAGTAAACTTTTTTCTCTGTGTAGATAAAAAAATACGGGATTTAAAAAAAATGTGATATTTTCTATAAATATGAGATTTGAAAAAAAAAAACTAAATGGATTTTAAAACAGGTGGAATTACAAAAAATGCAGGATTTACAAAAAATGTTGGACTTAAAAAAATGTAGGATTTAAAAAAAATGCAGGATTACAAAAATGAAGGATTTCAGAAAAGGCGATTTAAAAATGAACGGGAATTCAAACAGTTGTGGGATTTCCAAAAAAAATGCGAGATTTCAAAATAACGCTGGATTTCGAAAACAAATGTGGAATTTCCACATCTTTTGAAATCTCGCATTTTTTTCAGGTTCCCATTTTTTGGGATGCCGCTTTTTTCAAATACCGCTTTTTTCAAATACCCACATTTTATTGAAATCTCAATTGTTTTGTAAATTATGCATTTTTTTAAATACTGTAATATTTTACAATCACACATTTTTTTTGGAAATCCAGCATTTTTGGATATATCGCATTTTTTGTAAATCCCGCATTTTTTCAAATCTTGTATTATTTTGAGTCCTGCATTTTTTGAATCTCAGAATCATTGTATTCTGGATTTTGGTCACCCGTATATTTTCTGTTATTCGGATTTTTGTTATCCTGATAATCATTGGATTAATGAAATTATATCGTTTCTGAGTTTTTTCTTGCAACCAACCAACTAACCAAATAACAAAACTACCGTAATATGTTGGTAGCAAAGTGCGAAATATCAGAATGATAAAATATTCAATTTCACTTTGATCAAATAATAATTCACTAGGTTCAAATTCAATTTCCCTCGCTTCAAATTCAATTTCACTTGGATCAAATATTATTTAATTTGAATAAACAAGAACTGTACAGGCTATAGAAAACACACGATAACTTATTATATAGTTATTTCTATGATTACATATATAGAAAATTCAATTTGTTTGATCATTTCATGTTTGCTCACAAAGACCATGACATAAGATGGACTCAATTTCGTAATTAAATTCAAATCAAACAGGAAGTAGATTCACCAAATGCCTTCTTCAAACGGTATAAACAGAAAAGACTGAGAAAGATTTTTTTTAAATTATTGCAAGCTTTACATTTGATAAATATCTTGCTCAACATTTTATGAGATACGCTTCGGCGCATATAAAAATTGACGTATATAAACCAATCTATATAAGCAACTCAAATTGTTTGGAATCACTTTTAAATTTTGGGAGAAACTTTTTTACGTCGATCTATAATTATGTAAATTATAAATTATTATTCATATACATAATATTAGAAGTTATTTAAACTCTGCGTTGAAGGTTTTTTTCAGATATCAAGCTTTCGAATAGAAAGATTTCTATTCATCATCAGGAGAAGGGCCCCACCCTTCTCCTGATGATGAATAGAAATCTTTCTATTCGAAAGCTTGATATCTAAAAATAACCTTCAACGCAGAGTTTAAATAACCTCTAATATTATGGATTTCCCGTTGAGTTTGAATCTTTTCAATCATATTCATATACAATATTTGAAATTAACAGTAAGTATTCGCTGCTAATTTTATTAGTTTAAATTAAAAATATTATTTACAATAACATTAAAATATATATAAATTTTCTACTACTCAATTTTAGTTAAGTGTTTTTAATTTTTGGCATTTGTACATTACAATACATTATGGACAGAGTAAGGCGTAACACCAGCCATCTAATTTTCTTCCCCGTGAGTACGCAATCGAGTAAAGGCATGGACTTGTCGATATGGAGTCACCACCCAATCACCGCCTTCATAAAATCGCACACTGCTTTTTCTCAATAACTGAAGAATTCCCATCTCACTCATGCAGGTATTTTCTACTATTGGTGGCACGAAATTCGAATATTAATCTGGTATTCCGATATTGGAAAAAACAAGATTTTTACTCTCTCAGTTTCTCAATTTGATTACATCTTTTTTTACCGTTTCAAAGATAATGAAATATTAATTAACTATGGAATCGGTGCTTTTCTTGCTATTGTTCTCTCTAAAGTAAAGCAAATTCTCCAAGACCGTAATGAATGGATTATTAAAATAATATTATATTGTTGTATGATATGAATAAACATATATTTTAATTTTTTTATCCTACTGATTGATTTATTAGATTTATTCTTTAATTATTTTGAACGAACTAATTATTCAATTATATATATGTATGTTTCATAATTTTCAATAATTAACATTACTATAATGGATAATGTACCGAAGGTTCACTACCCAAGCAACCATGATACATTGTGCCAACATGGACACTAGATGGTTAGATAGGTAAGAGATGGCAGACTGAAAAGTAGCTTAGAAATCACATGGGGATAATGTGGTTTTCCATTCTCATGGAATGTTACCTTGAGAGAAGGTTGTTTCAATGTGGCGAATCTATCCCATTGAATTGTCATATTGGCCCAACATGATTACTGTATAGCGTATCAACATTATATGGCTGAAACTTGATTACCATATTGGCAATATCTTGGGCCAAGATTGTTACAACATAACAGCCCATGCTGTCACCATGTTGGCCCATTTTGCAAAAAAAAAACACACAGTACCAATACTATTTGTACACCCTATAGTGCCCACATGGGCCCCATTAACTTGTGTTGCTTGGGTAGTATAATTGATATATAGTGACTATAGTCACTATAAAGTATAGTGATCAAGTTCTCCATGTTAATTCATTATAATAATTATATGCAGATTATCTTATAATATCTAGTCAGCTCTAATTATTTTCACTCTGCTGAATGGATACATTAATTATGAATGACTAAATAAATGATTATTGTAGAGTTAAATGCAGTATCTTAGTTCTCATGTCTAATATACCATGATTGGTCTCTCAAGTTATATACAATTTAAGTTTCATGAAATTGAATAGAATTATGTTTATTGAAAGCATATGATTTATATGATACAATAGTAGCTAATATAGCATCAGTTTATAGAATTGTATAGTTTCCATATTGCACAAAATACAATTTTAGAATTCATACATCTATTATAATTTCCATCTACCACATTTTCTTGCTGGTACAACAAGTATACTTTAAAACTATTTAATATGGGAGTTAATTATAATATATTATGAGATTAAATCAAAATATACACTATACACTATACAGTGTGTACTATAATCGTAATATAGACTGTGTAGTGTGTACTTTTTTAAGACCTGAATTACATAGTGATCTAATTTAGAACACAAATTACATTCAACAATCATCAAAACTTCCATGCATCCATATTTTATAATCAATTCCAATACATTATTGATGATATGTTAATTTAATCCTTGTATAAGGTTCTATTTCGAGAATAAATTTCAAATAACAAAATTCCAAAGATTATTGAATATAATTTCGAAAGTTGAACTTACATTTGATAATAATACTGTGTTCAATTTGAGGTAATTTGTATTGAATTGAAGATTTGGTAAAAAATAATAAATATGTTATTTATTTCAAATAAAATTCTTGTATGCATTATAAGTTGGAATACACTATTTATGTTCATATATTCATGATTATTGATGATTCAAAGGAGTAAAAGTTTGATTAATTTCTTCCTAACTATCTTTTTTCTTTCCAAATCTACAAGAGATGCTAGATTCACATCCCAGTAATCAATTCTGCATGGTCGAAGCCAATACATTTGAGTCAAGGAATTACAGAACAAAGTCGTTATCGAGGAGGAAGGAACAACTCGGCTGATTTCGTCTCTGTGTTTCTCTTATGGAACAGTTTTCAGGTAAAGAAAACAGAATTATTAATGATGAATATCAATTTATTCACCAAACTCTACGTGTTCCATTTATCAGAAATAGATATCTGTTGATAAATACGATAATATAATAATTAAATTACTTATTAGTATAACATTTTAATGTGTAAAGAAAGTAATATTGCTTACCGGAAGAAAAGTGAAAGTCTAGAAGATCAATCCAAACTGTTATTTGAGGGTCAATTGGTCCTTTCTTATGTAACAGCCTTCTAGCTCTTGCAGACAGGAAAGAGTGATATGTAAGAGTTATGTAATAGAATATAATAGAATACTAACAAGTATGTAATATAATACAACAGTACATACATTACAACTCAAGTAAGGATATCTATTCTGTGAATGATAATGTTAAAATGTTAAGTTAAATAACGAGAATTAGTGTCTTGTTTACAAAAGCCCTCTATCACTAGTTATTGACAGTATTACCTAGCTGGCTAACAATATATTCGAAAAATAATTATTCTAATATTGCCATAAAATGATAAAATGACGAATGAGCTTCTATTAAACTGTATTAACAATATAAAGCTCTGATAATGGGGTGAATGTATGCGTGATAATTCTTTTGATCATTTCTATATTTTAAATTTTGTCAATATAATTATTGTATAAGGAACTTTCTTTTGTTAGTAAGGGAACATAATTTTCATAAACTATTATTTATACTTGTAATCATTGTCCAATTTTAAATTAATCATCTATTATAAAGTTAAAGGTAAATCGTATGACTTTTGATTCTTAGGTAAACCTTTGGTCAAATCATAAAATGATGGTGTTGTTGACAAATGAAAACAAGTTTGTTTTTCATACCTGTTTACGGTTCGAGAATGACAGCTGAAAATAATTTCAATTGTGTGCACATTAGCTGCTATACAGTGTGTTTCAACATTATTGATATTTTTTAATAGCCATATATAAACAATTTAATATCGTAATGCGGAATACAAGATACACCAATTTGTTAATTAAGATTGGATTTTCGACGTGGAACCAAAAATATTGTGAAAACTGGACTTAGAAGAAATAACAGAAGGCTGAAAGAAAGGGTGAAATTATCCGATGAAAGGAAATTTTTTATAATAAGAGTATTCGAAACAGCATCTTCGCCAGCAATAATCAGACGTCTGTTTCTTTATGAGTACAAGATAACTGGAAGAGCAAGAGAGCAGTTCAACTTGTTTTATTTTACAAGAATAAATCAGGCTTTCGGCAGGAATAGAACAATTTTCCGAAAGAAGATATCAGGAGGTCCCACAAAGAGAACGCCAGAAAAAGTCGAAGAAGTCAGAACATTTTTGGATAAAAATTCAAGAAGCTCAGTCTGAAAATCAGCAACTCTTTTCAAAATTTTGTCAACTACTTATTTGAGAATCATTAGAAAAAACTTTCACGTGCGGTTCTTTCTTGATATGACTGTGCATCCAATAACGGAAGCCCATAAGGAACAGCGACACAAATTCAATCGGTGGCTCTTGGATCAGCCAGATCCCGAAACATTTTTGTTGAAAGATATATGTATCGATGAAATTTTTTTTTTGCTTGAATCAAGGCCCCACAGAAAGAATGATGGTACTTTGTCTCTTGGTGGTCTCAATGAGATTGTCAAACCTAACAATAGAAATGATGAGAAGGTTTATGCTTTTTGTTGCTATTGTTAACGGTAAAGTGCCAGTCGTTCATGCATTCATAGATGAAAATGGAAGACGAAAGATAGTGAATGGAGACTGCTACCATAAGTTGCTGCCAGAAAATATTTGGCCCATTTTTCGTTCATGTTATACAAGACAAGGTTTATGGTGGATGCATGACGGTGCTCCTGCCCATTGCACCACTACCGCCAAAAAAATCCTGTTGAAAATTTTGGAGGCAGAGTCATCAGTCGTGGGAGACAGGATTCCAGGTCAATAACCCCCCGTGCAAAAAAAACCGTGCAAAATACCCCCCAGACAAAAACCCCCCATGCAATAAACCCCCGGACAAATACCCCCCTAAAAGGGCTTGTCGAAGGCATTGGTATTGCGAAGCGAGAGGTGAAATTCTATGACATTCGAAAGACCTCCTGAAGCGGACAAAAACCCCCTAAACAAAAAACCCCCGGTGCAAAAAACCCCCGGTCTATATAAATAGCATAATTCATTTTTATTAATATATTAAACATTATTCAATGCGAACCAATAATTATTACATTTTCTTCGAAAATATGACAAATTTTTTGCAAAATAAGATATACCCAATTACCTATTTTATAGTAAAAAAAACCAGTATGTATTTTGTCACTATCAAACCCCCCCAATCGGACCTAACCTAACCTTAGGTGCACTATATCTTTTTATATTTATAACATATTGTGATTTTATCAATAAAAAATTATTGAAAATGAATTATGCTATTAATATCGACCGGGGGTTTTTTGCACCTTGGTTTTTTTGCTTGGGGGGTTCTTGTCCGGGGGGTTTATTGTACGGGGGGTTTTTGTCCGGGGGGTATATTGCACGGGGGTTTTTGACCGCAGGGTTTTTTTTGCACGGGGGGTTAATGTCCTGTCACCGGGAGACAGATTGCGTGGCCAGCGCATTCTCCAGATTTGAATCTTTGGGATTTTTATTATTGGGCCTTAGCTCAAAAAGAAGTGTATTCTGCAAAACCAACTACAGTGGACGAACTTATCAATGTTGCGAAAATATTTTCAGAATAACATCGCGAGAATGTCCTTTAGAGTGTACACAGAGAAAAAAGTTAACTCTTATCATATGGGTCACCAATTTATGCTTTGAATCAATTTATTACGTGAGTTGGTTGCACTTTATTCATGTTTAAAAACAACAACTATGACATGGTGTGTCATCAAACATTAGTTAATTCAATTCATTTCATAGATTGAATCAACTAACTATGAGAGTTAACAGTTACTTTTTAGAGAATTTTAAAGTATTTTAAAACAACTATGACGGAGTGTATTATAGGAACTCACAACGACTGTTAATCCAATGTATCTGGTGTATAAGATAACTTACTTTGCAAGTTGGTGCTACTTTTTTTAATTTAAGGAGTGAGTCAAAACGACTGTTTTGCTTTAACCCACGTCAATTTAATTACTTTTAAGTAGTACATCAACTCACCACGTAGGTTGGCGCAAAAATAACCCATTCGTATGACATCAAATTAAATCAAATTTGATTTGATTCAACTAATCCTTTCTCTGTGTGTAGCACTTAATATTTTGAAGCGGGTGAATCTCTGTGTGCAGCAAGATGGAGGCCACTTCCAACACCTTCTATAATATGTATTTATTGTTCTTAACTTAATCTTTAAAAATCCACTCTTCCTGAAAATTTTGGTGTATTTTTTTTTCTTTGTTTTCGTCAGTATAACTATGAATAAAAGCCACTGAAAAATATAAAAAAATGTTGAAACACACTGCATTTACTCTATTAGAGAATATTATAAACCTGAAATTTCTTCATATTGTTAGTTTTCTGTGAGGTCTACACAATAAACATTACACATACTTAAATTATCTTATATTTCAGATCAAGAAGTTTTATTTTAAAATTCAATTTAGTGGGAAAGTTTGTACACACAGAGAAAGGATTAGTTTGTTTTGACCAAATTTTATGGTTTATCTGTGCGCGTACCTACGTGGTGAGTTGCAGGTACTATTTAATATGAGTTAAATTGACGTTGGTTAAAACAACACATATGTGAGTTGATTATTTTTAATTCCCGATGGCCACAACAACTACCTGTGATAGTCGAAACTACTCGTGATGGTTGAAGCAATTATATGTAATGGTTAAAACAACTACAGAACAAGGTTAGAAATAATATTATAAATGAAAATCAATTTGGGTTTCAAAGAGGGTGGTCCACGGAACATGCATTCACCACAGTCTCTGAATTTCTGTAAGATAATTTAGATAAATTAAATCATTCTGTGTCTGTCTTTGTCGACTTTTCCAAGGCATTTGACACGGTAAATCATGCGGTGTTGTTGTCTAAGATGGAGAAATATGGAATCCGTGGACTGCCTCTCATGTGGTTCAAGAGCTACTTGAGTAACAGGGGACAGAGGGTACGACTGGGTGGGGTCTGTTTTAGCCGAAGTTCGTTATCTGTAGGTGTTCCTCAGGGTAGTGTATTGGGCCCTTTGTTATTCGTTCTATATGTGAATAACATGAGTGATATAATTCCTCAACTGAAAACCGTTCAATTTGCATATGATACTACACTCTTGGCCTCAGGTGGTGACCACGTTGCATTAATCTCTCAAGTTACCTCCAGTCTTACGTATCTGTCCTCTTGGTGCTCTGCTCATAAACTTTCTATTAACTCTGATAAAACCGCTGTCATGATATGCTCAAATAGGCACAACGTTATCAATACTAATGATAGAGTGTGTTTCAATGATGTTGAGCTAGACTATATTGATAATGTAAAGTTTTTAGGTCTCACTATTGATAGTAGGCTCAATTTCAGTGCCCATATATCTAATGTGTGTAGCAAGGTATCTTGAGTTATTGGTATATTGTTTAGGCTTAAAAATATTTTACCTACAAAAATGCTTATAAGTATATACTATTCTTTGTTCTATTCACATCTTATTTATGCAAATATAGTTTGAGGTAATACTTATAATACTCACCTGAATACATTAGAAATGCTTCAAAAGAAAGCTATACGAATTATAACGGGCCATAGTTTCCTATCTCACACTAAACCTCTATTTTATCAGACTGGAATTTTGAACATTCATGATATAAATAAATATCTCTTGTTGATTTACATGTTTAAGAATAAGCACAAATTTAGCGTTTCGAATTCTGCATATGACACTAGAAATGCGGACAATCCTGTTATCAATCGCCATCGAATCACTCTAACTCAACATTGTACTAGTTTTTCAGCAACTAGGCTTTGGCATTCCATTCCTTCAGAATTTAAAACATCACATCATTACATTCATTTAAAAAAACTATTAAAAGTTATTTGCTGAATAAATATGTGGAAGATTGAGTTGAATATTTGTCAATCTTTCTGATTATATACGTAGTTTTGCCCGAAAAACTCCATGAATAGGAGTTTATAAAAGGGGTTGATGTAAGAATTATTTTACCTTTATATAGATTTATGTATAAATTTATATTGCTGTATTATTTGTTTGTATTCTTTTTTTTTTACTTTCATCAATAAAATCCTTATCCTTATCCTAGTTTACATCAAATACTTGTATATGTTTCTCCAATCACTCCTATGTGTTATACCAACTACTCGTGTAGGTTATACCAATTACTCGTGTAGGTTATTCCAACTGCTTGTGTAGGTTATGGTGCACGGACAACTCGTACCTGGATAACTCGTACCCGGACAACTCGTACCCGTGCAACTGGTATACAGGACAACTGGTATACAGGACAACTAGTACCCGGGCAACTGGTACCCGATTTCCATAATTTCGTGTTAAATGTACCTAATTATAAAAACTGAATAAAATACAAGTCCGATTTTCAAAATTTAGTTAAAAATTAATTTACATAATTATAAATTAAATAACGTATGCGTGTAGGTGCCTAAAATGAAATTGAAAAACTTGTTTTGATTATATATCATTACCTGAGTAGGCGCTCCCTGTTTCCACCACATTTACAATATAAGGTAGTCTGTATTTTAGTCCCTAAAAAAGCTAACTTAAGTATACTAAAAGAGGCTAATTCAATTAAATTAGCACTGTTGGTTCTAACATATTTTTCGCGCATTATGTTTGAAAATATATATCATGAAATGGAAGACTCTTGAAGTGAGATCATGCGAATTTTGTAATGTAGTCTAAAAGTTCCTATTCTATCCTCATGAATTGTCAGTTTATGTATGTTTCATTGCAATTATAATTTTTATTATAATTATGTACATTCAACTAAATTTTGAAAATCGGACTTGTATTTTATTCAGTTATTATAATTAGGTACATTTAACACGAAATTATGAAAATCGGGTTAAAAATTATATATATATATAGTCTATATTACAAAATTATGAAACTGTATACCAGTTGTCCGGGTACGAGTTGTCCAGGTACCAGTTGTCCTAGAGCTGTAGGTTATACCAACTACTCGTGTAGGTTATACTAACTACTCGTGTAGGTTATACAACTAATCGTGTAGGTTATACCAACTACTCGTGTAAGTTATACCAGCTACTCGTGCAGGTTATACCAACTAACTACTCGTGTAGGTTACATTAACTACTCGTGTAGTGTAGGTTATATCAACTACTCGTGTAGGTTATATAAACTACTCGAGTTGGTTATATCAACTACTCGTGTAGATTTTATCAACATCTCGTGTTGGTTATATCAACTACTAGTAAACTAACTAAATGTATATCAACTATTTGTGTAGCTTTAAATATCGGTCCGGTTAGCAGTAGCCAGACTTTTTACATGACTTTTTCAGTCACTATATTTATTCTATTAAATCATAATCTCGAGTTAGGTCCCGGTATCAATATTAGATTAGACTATTTATTTTCTAGGACCAAATCTAACATGTTCATTTATTTTCTACTTTTGCTTCTGTGATATGCATACTATTTTGATTTTAAAAAATAATTGATCTCTTTGACCTATCCCTGCTTTTTGAAATGTTTTCGATCCGATGAATTGATATATGGTTATTAGTTGTAAATTAATAGATTAGATTTAATAAGTATAACTTCATCAGGTCAGTTTATAAATAAGAAATTAGATGACGTAAATAACTTTACGTAGTGATAAATAGGTAGGCTAGATAAATTAATTAACCTGGCTAGATTACAAAAGTTGATGGAATGAATCTTTCATATGCTGCAATTATACTATAACTTAATGAATAATAATAAAGCCTTTATCTTCTAAAACATATTTTAGTGCAATACATCTTACTCATAGGCACTGATGTAGAAATATGCTAATAGAATTACCAAGGGCAAATTGAAAACGAAATAAAAACATTTAAGTTTTAGATTTATTATTTAGAAGTACAATTTGAATTCTCATCACCGTCTGTCACGACTATAGGTTGCCAATTCCTGAAATAAGAGATTCGTATATTAATATATATATATATTGAATAGAAATTCATAGTATCGTTCATATACATTATCAAGTATATCACCTACTCTTTTTCCTTTTGTGATCAGATAGCGACAGCTTAGATATTCTTTTCATGTCTGGAATCCCTAAAAGCATATGAAAAAGTAAGAGCTAATCATACTGAAAAATACACATTTAAAAATCATCTAATATTTTCAAATGCTTACTTTGACCTAGCATAATTGTTCCTGAATCATTCAAATGAATTGAATTGGACTACGATGGTTGATGACGTTGATCTACTCCATCAATTCTTCATAAAGATCTGAAAGTAGATTAAAAAAATATAGAAAACCATATTAATAAAGATATGAAGAGAATTATTAACTAAGAATTGTTTCATATAGGTAAATTTTTATATAAAATGTTGAACTAATTATAAATCTTCAGATGCAGTATAAATTTAGCTCTAATAAATGCAATGGATTTACCTTGCTAATCCTCATAATTTTGTTCATTATACACTCTTAATTTAAGACTTTAATTAAATTCCAAAAAGTATAATGTATCAAAAGGCTCACCTCTGATTGGAGTTCTCCCTGCTAAATTCCTGGACGGTGTACTCCTCCGACTACCTCCCTGGATGGAGCTCTCCCGGTCATAGAAAAGTGGGATCAAGTATAGGTAAATTGGGGCACTTTTACTAACTGCGGTCTCTTATCTCAGAAACATTAATAACCATCATGGCTTCAAGGCACTCGTGAAATAAATAGAACCTATCATAAATTGAGCTTAAATTATGATGTTCAGCAATTCAATATATAGCTAAACTAATTTCAGAATGATTTTGAGACTCTCTTAATAGGACCACGATTCAGAAAATAAAAACCGAATTTACCTGTGTAACCCTACCTATAGGTAGACTAACTAGTTTTAAAATATATAGATTATCAGACCACTTTACTTACGGTACTAGGATAAATTCCGAAATATCGGACAGTTCCACATTTTCGGTCGCCTAAGATAAACTATATAAAATAATTAATCAACTTTTATTTTAATTAGCTATTAGGTAGGTATAATACTATATTTCCTACGTGATCGAAAATGTGGAATCGCCTGATAATTTAGAACTTACCCTATCTGAGGACATCGCAGTAACTGCCTAGCCTATGCAGAAGGTATTGACACTGAAAAAAACAGCTAGGTAGGTATGATGCTGGAATGAGTTAACATATAATAATCTAGGAAATTAGTTTGGATATCAGTTTACAAACTGGAAGGCAGTAATCAAAATTTATTAGTATGAAAATTATATACTGATAATCAGCTCTTCAAATAACTACCCAGCCGCCAGCCTATCAATCCCTCAAATTTTAGAATATTTAGGCAGACATTTATCTATGTATTAATGGAATTAATTAATAATCGATCGGCAGCGATAATACTATTTAGTGCATATAACGCAATTGTTTGCTCTTGAACTAAAATGATATTGAGGAGCGTTCACGTTCAACACGTAACACACTTTAAAAAAGATTTGAACTGTAAAGTGTCAACAGATTAATTGGCTTTGAGGAAAGCATAAGTTGCCACATACTCATTTGATTTAACTCGCACCTTAACTGAAAATAAGTAGCACCAACTTTCACAGTATATTAATTTATACACCAGATACATAGGATTAGCAGTCTTTGTGGGTTACTCTATCACACACACTATGGCATAGTTGTTTTAACTCACACTTAATCTTACAAAAAAGGGGTCTTTCCCATTTGACGACCCCCACCATATTTATTTCAAATTACTTTTTTTGTCCATAAATTCTGAAAATCAAAACCGGTTTTTGTAGAAACTAATAGTTTTTGAGAAATGAGGGTTTATAGTTATTTATTTCCTATGTATTACTGAAGGATTGAGAACTTTGAAAAAATTCGTGTTTTCACGCTTCTTGGTCAAAGATAACCGTAATGCATATTGTTGTATCTGCTAGTTTGTTGTACTGCACACTTCATGATTGTTTAATGATCTGACAGGAGGGTATGGGGGGCGGCACGCCCCCCTTTACACATATATCAGCATTGAAGTAATAAAATGAAAATATCACAGAAACTGGAAATAAATTCAATATATGTATTTCGGGGGGACCACCTGCCTGGTCATTAATCAATCATGTAGTGTGTAGTACAACAAACTAGCGGATACAACAAACTACATTACTGTTTCATGTAAAAAATCTATATTGTTTAAGTAATTTCAATGAAAACACGAGTTTTTTCAAAGTTCTCAATCCTTCAGTAATACATAGGAAATAAATAACATTAAACCCTCATATCTCAAAAACTATTAGTTTGTACAAAAAACAGTTTATATTTTCAGATTCTATGGACAAAAATACATATAAAATATTAATTTAAATTAAATCTGGTGGGGGTCGTCAAATGGGAAAGACCCCAAAAAAGTAGCGCCAACTCTCATAGTAAGTTAATTCATACACTGTAGAATACATTGGATTAACAGTCTTGATTTAAACCGCACCTATACTTCAAAAGAAAGTAGCGTCAACTATCATAGTAAGTTAATCCATACACCAGATACATTGAATTAACAGTCTTTGTGAGTTACTTCAACACACTATGTCCTAGTTGTTTTAACATATGTTCAATCTCCCAAAATGTAACTCTAACTCTCATAGTAAGTTGAATTAAATATGTTTGGTGACACACCACGTCATAGTTGTTTTGACACAAGTGAAAACACGAATATAGTCCAACTAACTCTTGTAATAAATTGATTCAAAGCATAAATTATTGACCCAATAATGTGAGTAAACTTTTTTCTCTGTGAAGATTGACCTAAATTCATGTACATATAGTAGGGATAAAGGTACGATATTTATGTTCTATAAATTTCGTCAATAAATATAAAAAATATTCAAGAGGACTGCACTAGGAAAATTCTCATATAATTTTATCTTTTTTTTTTCGTAAATACTACCTAGTACCCTCCCAGATGCTTGAGTGAAATATCAGAGCTCTAAATTGACAATAACCTACTGGGGGAGAGAGAAAGGGAGCGGAGCGAGGCGAGAATTGGAGCGGTGCTAGATGCTTTAAACACTCCCTATCATCCACAAATAATTCGTAATAATTAAATATCTCACCATATCTGGTAACCTCATAATCAGATCACAAAGCACAGGTATTGGTTCGGAATTCTGCTCAGTAGCACTTGGGTGTCAGACCGACGCTAGGTGGGAGGCAACTTTGATTGAGTTTTTCTAGCACTTCTGAATACGGACAAATATTGGTACTCAGAAACACACAATTTTTACAATTTTAAAGCTACGGCATTGGGTTTTTCGCATTCAATTTTCCAGGGAATTCTCTACAAAACAATTTCCTTTGAATTTTTATTTTCAAATTTGTTTTCAAAATTTTGAATTTCAAAAATAAATTCTATTTATTTATGTTTCCCCATTTTTTTCGAAAATCGAAATCCTAAGGCCACGATTTTGTAGATAATCTTTTGGAGAATCGAAATCAAAAAACCTCAATGCCGTAGGTTCAAAATTGTACAAGTTGAATGCATTTGAAAAAAAAATCCAAATTTTTGTTGAAATTCGAACAACCCGGTTCCATGGATCGAATCGAAAAAATGCCATGAACTAAAAGTTAGAAAATTCAATTATATATTAGGCCACTGAGTGTATATAAAGATAGAGGTGGCATAGCGCAGGCAAAAGTGATGCCAAAAAGTGGCGCCATGTCTTAACCCCAAAAGTCTTAACCCCAGTAAATAGAATATGTAGTGACAATCGAGACGTTTAGTGTACTGGACGTCATCACAGCAACACTACAAAAGGAAAATTGTCACTACTTATCACGCTATTGTCATTACTATGTATATTTTTTATACTGTGGTCTAAACCAAGGGCGCCCCTCCGACTCACATCAGTTTAACAGAATGCACGGAAAGGAGATGATGTGCGTGTTAGACTCGCTCTACCTCATGCACTTCTCGAAACCCTATTTTTTAAAGATTTAACAGTTACTTACGAATACAGATAATTTCTATGATAAAAAAGTGTATGAATTGATTACTAACATTAATCATAATATATTCACAACAAAAAGTATTATTAAACCATAAAAAATATAAGAATATATCCATTGGTCAAAGCATATACTTCTCAAAAAGAAAGTCAATGCTACTGACTATTTTCGACTAATTTATTGCACGAAAGTTTGAGATTAAATTACATTCTAAGAAAAAAGAAGCAACGTATATCCAGAAACTTAGTGTGACGTCACGAATTGATCATTCTATTAGATTGAATGTAAAATTTAAATATACTTATAACTCTTGTTGACATCTGATAAGCATAGAGAAAATATATGTATTAATTACCATACAACAGAAGTAAATGAAAAATAAAAGTATTTTATGTACAGATGCAATCAATATATCGCTTGTTTGCGAGAACAGTGTCATAACTTCAAAAAAGCTGTTTTTCAGGAGAGGCATATTAGTACTTGTAATGTATTATCAGGGAAAGAATAAACGAGGTCACTTTAAATTTTAGATGCAAAAACCGTGGAGTTTTCAGTCAAAATTTTGAGATTTGACAACATTGCATAGAATAAGGTCCGCCTTTTTGTAGTATTGGGAAAAGATGCCAATTAATTTCTATTAAGATACCAGTTAGTCAATTATCTTCGAATATAGAAGGTTTGTGGCATTAAATCCTACTGTTTTACAATAAATTTGCTTAACATTTCTATTAAAATTAATTATAATTATTGATTTGCGTTCTCCAGTAATAATTAGAGTATTTTTACTATTTTGTTTTGGTCACTTTATATCAAAAAGTATAAGAATGTTAAAGTCAAATAAATAATTGCTAGTAATTATTTACCTGAACTCATGGAATACTAGTAAGCCAGAATTATAGCAATAGGAAAGTTTGGGACATTTTGGTTGGTAATATTGAAACATCTATATGTGGGTCTTTGAATGAAATCACACAAATATATCATAATTATTCTCGAAACTGTTAATCATCTACGTTTATTAATTAAGATAGGACATGCCATGACATCTCCATATTATCAACCCCCCCCCCCCCTCACAGGTAGTATAAACTCAAACAGTATCATTCATCAACATGTTGCGTAATTTAGGTGGAGTATTTAGAATACTGTATAATGTACTGAATATAAGAAATTTTGGACATATGAATAATGTTAACAATGTTAGGCATATAAATTACACTAATGAGAGGGTGAAAGGGTGTGTTTGTCCTCTGTTGTATTTGGTACCTCAACGCGACTTTTACCCGGACCGTTGGGACATTTAATGTCCCAAGTATCTTTGGGACATTATCACATGTCCCAAAGAGTGTTCGTGCGTTTTTGAATAAGTAGCTTACATAAGGTCCAGAAAACAAATAAAAACCACAGTCCCAAAAATATAAATTCATGCAACATTATTACATTTCACTTTTACACTTGTGTACTTACACACGGAAGTTGCGGTATATTGGCCACCAGATGGCCAATCAGTTGAACTACTAAGAAGTCTTCATGAGTTTATTTAACACAATGTCCCAATGAAATATCTATAAGGATTTTACCCAGAGTGCATCCCAAAATAATCATTCAATGCATATATTTTACACTTTGTCCCACAAATGAATCTTCTCGTATCTATTTTACACTTTGTCCCAAACGAGAAAAGTTATGTTAATATTTTACACTTTGTCCCAAAGACGAACCTTTATGGAATTATTATACTCACTGTCCCAAAGACAAACATTCATGGAACTATTATACACACTATCCCAAAGACAAACATTCATGGAACTATTATACACACTGTCCCAAAGACAAACATTCATGGAACTATTATACACACTGTCCCAAAGACAAACATTCATGGAACTATTATACACACTGTCCCAAAGACAAACATTCATGGAACTATTATACACACTGTCCCAAAGACAAACATTCATGGAACTATTATATACACTGTCCCAAAGACAAACATTCATGGAACTATTATATACACTGTCCCAAAAACAAACATTCATGGAACTATTATACACACTGTCCCAAAGACAAACATTCATGGAACTATTATACACACTGTCCCAAAGACAAACATTCATGGAACTATTATACACACTGTCCCAAAGACAAACATTCATGGAACTATTATACACACTGTCCCAAAGACAAACATTCATGGAACTATTATACACACTGTCTCAAAGACAAACATTCATGGAACTATTATATACACTGTCCCAAAAACAAACATTCATGGAACTATTATACACACTGTCCCAAAGACAAACATTCATGGAACTATTATACACACTGTCCCAAAGACAAACATTCATGGAACTATTATACACACTGTCCCAAAGACAAACATTCATGGAACTATTATACACACTGTCTCAAAGACAAACATTCATAGAACTATTATGCACACTGTCGCAATGACGAACCTTCAAGAAACTATTTTAGAAACACCACGACTAGCAGCAATTACAGGCCGATCAGCCTGACGTCGGTTCCTGGCAAGCTGCTAGAGTCAATCATTAAGGACAGGGTTGTAGCTCACCTTGAAGATCACAAACTCATAGGGAAAAGTCAGCATGGTTTTCTTCGTGGGAAATCATGTCTGACTAACCTATTAGAATTCTTTTTCTACGTCTTTAATGAACATGACAGAACCAGAGCAGTTGACATCGTGTATCTGGATTTCAAAAAGGCCTTTGACAAAGTACCCCACGGGCGGCTTTTAGTCAAGGTAGAGGTTATTGGAGTAAGAGGTCGCGTCCTGCAATGGATCAAATCGTGGCTGAGCGGCAGAAGACAGAGAGTGGTGATCAATGGAGTAGCATCTAGTTGGGGCTCCGTAACCAGCGGGGTTCCACAGGGATCTGTCCTTGGTCCACTGCTCTTTATCATCTACATCAACGATCTAGAGGTGGGGCTCGTCAGTAGAATTTCAAAATTCGCTGACGATACGAAGATTGGCATCAACGCCGCGGATCCAGCTGCCGTCAGAGAACTCCAGGGAGACCTGTTGAGAATTGGAGACTGGTCGGATTCGTGGCAGATGCCTTTTAACGTAAATAAGTGTAGAGTGCTCCATGCTGGTGCTCGGAACCTTAAAGCCAACTACACTTTGCTCGGGGCCCCTATCATGCCTACTGATGAACAAAGAGATCTCGGTATTCTGATCATCCAAACACTCCAGACAGTGTTTGGATGCTGAAAGGAAGGCAAACAAGATCCTTGGATATATAAAGAGACAATTTACATACCGAAATAGGGAGACTGTACTCACCCTCTATAACTCCCTAGTAAGACCAATATTAGAGTATGCGGTCCAGTTCTGGTCGCCGAAACTGCGCTCAGATGTCAAGCGACTGGAACAAGTACAGGCTCGGGCCTCAAAACTTGTGCCAGAAATCCGCTTTAAGGGCTACGCTCGAAGATTGGGAGATCTAGGTCTTTTTACTCTAGAGCAGCGGCGTATGAGGGGTCACCTCATAGAGAGTTTTAAGATCCTTAGGGGATTCTCTGAGGTTGACCCCCATGACTACTTCGTTTTGTGCCAAAACGCCACCCGTAACCATGGGTGGAAGGTTGTTCCACCTCGGTTCGGCACTACCCAACTGGAGAATTTCATGCTGGTGAAAGTCTGCAACCTCTGGAACAGACTTCCAGCTGAAATTGTCAACAGTCCATCAGTTGACTCTTTTAAAAGACGCCTAGACGGGATTCTCCCTGGGCTTGATTACTGAGCTCAGGGTTTATCATGACCTCTTGTTTTGGCCTTTTCTGAGCAGGAGCAGATGTGTGACTGGTGGCGGTTGTTTTCTGTGCACCCCCCAGACTTCAACTTTGCCCCTAGTGTCTACCTAGTGTAGAAAACACATTCTGCTCTTCTATATTTAAAGAGAAACCCTGGCGCCTTTACGTGGCGAGAGAGATCAGGTCACACTCTGCGTCCTGTCACCGTCTCAGGAACTGGTGGGTTTGACTGACCAAGTCCAGGTTAAAACTTGTAGTAGCCTATGATTGCACCCAAACTGTCTTCCTACGCCTGCTGGAGGTTCTTCCTTCGTCAGGTTTGGGAGTGCGGTTTGAAGTGCATGGGCTCCAAGTGAGGATTGATGGAGAGAGATTTACCATGCTCCGTTAGTATCCCTACGTTGAGCAGCGCAGCTAGCTGTGCACAGGGGCCTTCCTTGGATGAGCATATTGTGCTTTTTGAAGGTCCCTTTATCCTTGTGACTCCTTGTGACACACGGTCCCAAAGACGAACCTTCACGTTACATATGCATCTTCGTAGGACAGCTGTATTAATTATCTTATGCATCTCCGTAGGACAATTGTATTATCCTATGCATCTCTATAGGACAACTGTCTTATCCTATGCATCTCTGTATGACAATTGTATTATCCTATTGTATTACTGTCTTATCCAATCATCTCTCTAGGACAACTGTCTTATCCAATGCATCTATGTAGGACAATTGTCTTATCCAATGCATCTCTGTAGGACAACTGTCTTATCCGATGCATCTTTGTAGGACAACTGTTTTATCCTATGCATATCTGTAGGACAATTGTATTATCCTATGCTTCTCTCTAGGACAACTGTCTTATCTAATGCATCTCTGTAGGACAACTGTCTTATCCAATCATCTCTCTAGAACAACTGTATTATCTAAAACATCTCTCTAGGACAACTGTCTTATCCAATCATCTCTCTAGGACAACTGTATTATCAAATGCATCTCTCTAGGACAACTGTATTATCCAATCATCTCTCTAGAACAACTGTATTATCTAATACATCTCTCTAGGACAACTGTATTATCCAATGCATCTCTCTAGGACAACAGTATTATCCAATGCATCTCTCTAGGACAACTGTCTTATCCTATGCATCTCTGTAGGACAACTGTATTATCAAATGCATCTCCCAAGGACAACTGTATTAACCAATGCATCTTTCTAGGACAACTGTCTTATCTAATGCATCTCTGTAGGACAACTGTCTTATCCAATCATCTCTCTAGAACAACTGTATTATCTAAAACATCTCTCTAGGACAACTGTCTTATCCAATCATCTCTCTAGGACAACTGTATTATCAAATGCATCTCTCTAGAACAACTGAATTATCCAATCATCTCTCTAGAACAACTGTATTATCTAATACATCTCTCTAGGACAACTGTATTATCCAATGCATCTCTCTAGGACAACAGTATTATCCAATGCATCTCTCTAGGACAACTGTCTTATCCTATGCATCTCTGTAGGACAACTGTATTATCAAATGCATCTCCCAAGGACAACTGTATTAACCAATGCATCTTTCTAGGACAACTGTCTTATCTAATGCATCTCTCTAGGACAACTGTATTATCTAATGCATCTCTCTAGGACAACTGTATTATCAAATGCATCTCCCTAGGACAACTGTCTTATCTAATGCATCTCTCTAGGACAACTGTATTATCTAATGCATCTCTCTAGGACAACTGTATTATCAAATGCATCTCCCAAGGACAACTGTATTAACCAATGCATCTCTCTAGGACAACTGTATTATCAAATGCATCTCCCAAGGACAACTGTATTATCTAATGCATCTCTCTAGGACAACTGTATTATCAAATGCATCTCCCAAGGACAACTGTATTATCTAATGCATCTCCCTAGGACAACTGTCTTATCTAATGCATCTCTGTAGGGCAACTGTCTTATCCAATCATCTCTCTAGGACAACTGTCTTATCTAATGCATCTCTGTAGGACAACTGTCTTATCCAATCATCTCTCTAGGACAACTGTATTATCTAATGCATCTCTCTAGGACAACTGTATTATCTAATGCATCTCTCTAGGACAACTGTATTATCAAATGCATCTCCCTAGGACAACTGTCTTATCTAATGCATCTCTGTAGGACAACTGTCTTATCCAATCATCTCTCTAGGACAACTGTATTATCTAATGCATCTCTCTAGGACAACTGTATTATCCAATGCATCTCTCTAGGACAACTGTATTGTCCAATTAATCTTTGTAGGCCAATTGTATTATCCTATGCATCTCTATAGGACAACTGTCTTATCCTATGCATCTCTGTATGACAATTGTATTATCCTATTGTATTACTGTCTTATCCAATCTTCTCTCTAGGACAACTGTCTTATCCAATGCATCTATGTACGACAATTGTCTTATCCAATGCATCTCTGTAGGACAACTGTCTTATCCTATGCATATCTGTAGGACAACTGTATTATCTAATGCATCTCTCTAGGACAACTGTCTTATCCTATGCATATCTGTAGGACAACTGTATTATCTAATGCATCTCTCTAGGACAACTGTATCATACAATGCATCTTTTTAGGACAACTGTCTTATCCAATTCATCTCTGTAGGACAACTATATTATCCAATGCATCTGTTTAGGACAATTGTATTATCCAATTCATCTCACTAGGAAAATTGTATTAACCAATGCATCTCTGTAGGACAACTGTATTATCAAATCCATCTCTCTAGGACAACTGTCTTATACAATGTATCTCTCTAGGACAACTGTATTGTCCAATTCATCTCTGTAGGCCAATTGTATTATCAAATGCATCTCTCTAGGACAACTGTATTGTCCAATTCAACTCTGTAGGCCAATTGTATTATCCAATGCATCTCTCTAGGACAACTGTATTGTCCAATTCATCTCTGTAGGACAACTGTCTTATCCAATGCATCTCTCTTGGACAACTGTATTGTCCAATTCATCTCTGTAGGACAACTGTATTATCCAATGCATTACTGTAGGACAACTGCATTGTCCAATTCATCTCTGTAGGCCAATTGTATTATCCAATGCGTCTCTCTCGGACAACTGTATTATCCATGCATATATGTAGGACAACTGTCTTATCCAATGCATCTTAGTAGGACAACTGTATTATCTTATGCATCTTTCTAGGACAACTGTCTTTATCCTATGCTGCCCTCAGGCTCATTCTAGGCGCCTAAGTCATTTAATTGCTTCCCAAGAGATTCAGTTCTACATCCCTGTACTTTAATCTCTTGATATATCATCTTATTCTCTTGATATATAATCTTATTATTTTGATATATCATCTCAATCTCTTGATATATCATCTTATTCTCTTGATATATCATCTTATTATTTTGATATATCATCTTAATCTATTGATATATCATCTTATTCTCTTGATATATCATCTTATTATTTTGATATATCATCTTATTCTCTTGATATATCATCTTATTCTCTTGATATATCATCTTAATCTAAGGATAAAAAGGAACACCAGTACTGGAATGTACATTTCTTTAAAAAACAGGACGTTTCGATAGTCTAGCTATCATTATCAACTAATATAAAATCTGTAATGGAACATAAAAAATAAAAAACATACACTAATATTTATTGAACATTAAAAAACCTAACTAAAAATCAATTAAAAGTTAAAGGATAAGAACTGTCACTATTGTTTAAAATTGGTTGGCGTTTAAAAATGTGAAGTGATTCTAAAATTCTCAACTCATTAAAATTGTTTGCACTACCTAAAATTTTAAAATGATCTAATTTGATTGGAGAGTCGCAAGTACTCTCCGTGTGAATTCTAATTGATGAATGAGGTGGATTGCAAATTGGTCTATTAGTTCGAAAACTCCTCCCAGCATGCTCCGCAATCCTCATGTAGAGTGGCCGTGACGTCATGCCAACGTACTCTGACGTGCACTGCACGCAACTAAAGGAATAAACGATTGACGAGAGCATGCCGAGAGGAAGTTTATCTTTGTAATTAAAAAAAGAGCCTATTGTAAATGAATTGGTAAAAACAAATCTAAAAGTTACATCATTAAAATATTTAGTAAAAAGAATGGAAAGATCTTGTTTTAATTTGACAGAGTGGTAGCCTAGATATGGTAGGGATGCATATAAAATGTTTTCAGCGGGTGGTACAGTATAAGTGCTATTAAAATTCCTATCTAAAAACTGCATAAGGATTTTATTAAAAAGTGAAGTACAAAAGCCATTGTTATTAAAAAAAGAGCCTAAAAAAGAAATCTCCCGCTTAAAAAATGAAAAATTGCTACTAATTTTGCATGCCCTGAAGATTAAAGTTTTGATGCTATTGTATTTAAAAGAAGTGGAACAAAAACTATAAAAACTAGAGCCTAAACCTGTAAAACTAATTTTTCTAAAAACTGAACTATGGAACTTGTTATCCTGCCTATGAATATTACAATCTAAAAATGATAAAATATTATTTTGCTCAAGTTCAAAGGTAAAATTTATACTGCTATGCTTGCTATTGAGGTAAGTTAAAAATAGGGGAACATGAGATTTGTCTTTAAAAAGGAGGAAAGTGTCATCAATATATCTTTTGTAAAACAAGGGTTTAAAATTAGAGGGGCAATCTGCAAGCCAATTTCATGATGGCACATAAAAATATTTGCGAAAGTAGGACCTAATGGGAGTCCCATACCTAAACCTTCAAGTTGTTTAAAATATTTGTTATTGAATATAAAGAAACTATTTAAAACTGAAAGCTCTAAAAATGTTCAGATTTTATATTAGTTGATAATGATAGCTAGACTATCGAAACGTCCTGTTTTTTAAAGAAATGTACATTCCAGTACTGGTGTTCCTTTTTATCCTTAGACTTAGAAGCACAATTCCTGCTAATTTTTTAGACATCTTAATCTATTGATATATCATCTTATTCTCTTGATATATCATCTTATTCTCTTGATATATCATCTTATTATTTTGATATATCATCTTATTCTCTTGATATATCATCTTATTCTCTTGATATATCATCTTATTCTCTTGATATATCATCTTATTCTCTTGATATATCATCTTAATCTATTGATATATCATCTTAATCTATTAATATATCATCTTATTCTCTTGATATATCATCTTATTCTCTTGATATATCATCTTATTCTCTTGATATATCATCTTATTATTTTGATATATCATCTTATTCTCTTGATATATCATCTTATTCTCTTGATATATCATCTTAATCTATTGATATATCATCTTAATCTATTGATATATCATCTTATTCTATTGATATATCATCTTATTCTCTTGATATATCATCTTATTCTCTTGATATATCATCTTATTCTCTTGATATATCATCTTATTATTTTGATATATCATCTTATTCTCTTGATATATCATCTTATTCTCTTGATATATCATCTTAATCTATTGATATATCATCTTATTCTCTTGATATATCATCTTATTCTCTTGATATATCATTTTTACATTTACATTTTTACATTTTTTACATGGAAAATACTTGAAATTTTGCATGTGGCTAAATATCATTGATTTACCTATAATTGGTGAAAATTTCAAGTCAACAGCACCATTAGATCACAAAATCTGAAAATACAGCAGCGTGTGCATTTGTCAGAAAATCCGCCATTTTGAAAATGGCGCATATCTCATTTTCCCCATTTGATATGGATGGGAATTTTTTTTCTGGTCATCTACATACCAAACGGAGCAAGTGTGCCAAATTTAAGCTCTATAACATTTTTTTTTCCACGTTTGGGTGTTTTTTGACTTCAACAGCTGGACTACAATGCTCATTACTCAGTAGGTAAGTATACGTCTAGCTAACAAACGGTGGGCTCATTTTTAGGTATTATATTTATGAAGAAACCAAAATCAAAACGCTGGGTCGACATGATTATCTGTGGTAGCCGAGTAGTCGACCTAGTGCATGGAGCTTACTTTCACTATCCCCTCTTCTACGAGGCCTTCTTCTTTCCTTTTAGTCTCTTGAAACGCCTTTCTAGCGACTAGAAACGTAAAACAATATATATAATAATAATAAACATGCTGAAATACAGGTTTCAACATGTCCGGACATGCATAGCGTAGAAACCTATGCATGTCCGGTAACTGGGTAGAAACCTAGGCCTGTACAGTAACTGGGTAGAAACCTAGGCCTGTAGAGTAACTGGGTAGAAAACTAT
The DNA here is from genome assembly GCA_947561585.1 of Caprella mutica. NCBI lineage: Eukaryota > Metazoa > Arthropoda > Malacostraca > Amphipoda > Caprellidae > Caprella > Caprella mutica. The sequence continues at coordinate 80,138 of CANNZV010001874.1, read as the reverse complement.
GCCTGTCCGGTAACTGGGTAGAAACCTATGCCAGTCCGGTAACTGGGTAGAAACCTATGCATGTCCGGCAACTGGGTAGAAGCCCATGCATGTCCAGTAACTAGGAAGAAACTAGGCCTGTCCGGTAACTGGGTAGAAATTTATGCCTCTCCGGTAACTGGGTAGAAACCAATGCATGTCCTGGGTAGAAACCTAGGCCTGCCCGGTAACTGGGTTGAAACCTATGCCTATCCGGTAACTGGGTATAAACCTATGCATGTCCGGTAACTGGGTAGACACTTATGTATGTCCGGTAACTGGGTAGAAGCTTAGGTGTGTCCGGTAACTGGGTAGAAACCTAGGCCTGTCCGGTAACTGGGTAGAAACCTATGCATGTCCGGTAACTGGGTATAAAACTATGCATGTCCGGTAACTGGGTAGACACTTATGTATGCCCGGTAACTGGGTGGAAACCTAGGCCTGTCCGGTAACTGGGTAGAAACCTTAGCGTATCATGTTTACACGGGTCTCATTATACCCGTTGAAATATAAATTGAGCCTAATGGCCTTAATTAAAATTAAAATTGATTCTATTTTATCTGCTGTAATACTAAACTATTTTTATCTGTGATTTTGTTAATATACATTATATACTTCTCATATTTTTTTATACTCCATACCCAGTAAGGTATATTGCACAAAAAATAGGTGAAAGGATGTAAGGGAGAGCTATGTCCATTGGGCCCCAACTGTTGTAATTTGGATTTTAGCCTATGTATGGTCGTTAAGGAATTATTTCAGGAGGCTTGTCCCAATCTGTTAAATAGTGTAATAAAATCGTGTGTAGCGCTCCAAGTGGAACGCGGTTAACCGTTCACTTCAATCCAGGACATCACACTACGTGGCTGAGAGGTGCTCCTCCGAAGTGATAATGACATTAGGTGAGTTTACTGTTATTCAAATCTATTTACATGAAAATGTTTTTATTTGTGATTATCCAGTTATATTTATTTATCTAATACTATGAACTGCAGTTCCCTACCTATTTCATGTGTTATAATGTATTTTACTTAATTGATGTATACCTATTAGGTAGTACCTAGTTGGCGTGTTGTTTATATATGTTTGTTAAACAATATCTATAAATAATATCTTAAACAATATAAACAATATCTATAGCTATTAAATGAAACAATCCTTCATTTTGCAATTTTAACTTTAATTATTGAAACCCTATTAACACTGAAGCAAACACTCCAAAACGATCATTATTTCCATTAAAAATCAGCGAAAATGGATATAGATCAGATACCTATCAAACAATTAGATGAATGGTGAAGTCAATTTACACTTTTTTTTGAAAGAACAGAAGTATTCTATAAAACTATAACTAGCTCACTAAATTATTATGGTCCGATACCAATTGACTTACAGTAGTTACCTAGCTAGTTATATATTTATATGAGACATTGTTTTTCTGCAATATCATTTTAGACTCAATAGTTACGAAACGTGTTTTGATTAATTACTGAGCCATTATTAATAAATACACTAACTATGCGATTTAAGAAGGAAGTTAAAACGTGACGGTATGTTCTTTGATCTCTTTTGACTAATTATTGATAATTTGTGTGAATAAGGGTTTAAGAAATAATTCAGAAGTTCAGTTGCGGAAAGTTCCATAGTTCATTATTGTGTGTGCTGTCCCAAGAATATTAAGGAAGTTGTGTGTCCTGGCGAGTATTCGTGACACTTTGTGTAAAAATGTTCCGTATCTTCCATATTTTATTTTCATTATTGCGCTGTTTAAAATAGATGACCCGAACCAACATATAACGTATATATTACAATTTTTATGGATGTTCTATTCACCAATTAATAATTTGTGCGAGTAAGGGCTTATGAAATAATTAGGATGTCGAGTTGTGGAAAGTTCTATAGTTCATTATTGTGTGTGCTGTCCCAAGATTATTGAGGAAGTTGTGTGTCCTGGCGAGTATTCGTGACACTTTGTGTAAAAATGCTTCCTATCTTACACATTTTATTTCCACTATATATTAAGCTGTTTTTCATTATTCTATTTTGTCTATAACAAAATATTTTACATATTCCTACATATTTGTTAAGGTAAGGTTCTTACAAAATTTAATGTTGAACTTTGTGTACTAGATGTTTTTTTAATGAAAAGTGATTCAATAATTTAAACCATTAACTTCGTGTTGATAATACAAATATTTAAAATAAGTAAATGGAAATACATACCCGACGTTATGTGATATTATGTCTACTATATGTTGCTATATTTAAATATATTTTCTTTCGATTCGTAAAACACCTTCATACATTCGATGTCTATTCTTTATTGTTCCATTAATTTGAATTTTATGCTATCAAATATAATTTAAAAAAATCTATGATGCCAAAAAAATTAATCACGATTTGCAAACATCCATAAATGTAGAATTTCCATTTATTCGACAAGCATAATTTCTTCGGGTAAATTGACAAGAGATTATGAAATGAACATATGATCTTCATTGGAAAATCAATAATTAGAAACCTTATTTGCATTGTCATTCCCTTAAATTAGAAAAAAAACCATCAGGGTTCATATAGTCACCTAGCTATAAATAAACCTTATACACTCATTTGCAGATATTTGGACTGTCAAATTTGAGGACGGTATTATATATGAAGCTACAGATGCTCGCATTAAAGGTACAAGACCCTTAAACCGGGGAGACGCTGTAACTGCAAGATATAATGATGGACAGTGGTACCCAGCTACAGTGGAAAGGATACCAGGTAGGTTTTTTTCTAAATAACACGTTACACACAGTTTATTTCAAAATATATTCGGCTCCTTTAATTCGTATCTGTTGTGTTACTAAGAAACAACAGTATATGTACTATGAATTAAGAGTGTTAAGTTTTCAATTATTCAATTGTTTTCCAGATTGTCAAGATGGTCCAAGGCAACGCTTGAGTAAAAAATGCATTCGTCGAAGCTGTGTTTCTTCATCATCAAAAAATATCAAACCTGAAATCAACATGGGCTCAATTGGTAAGTATATTTACCGAAGAGTACCAGTGATGGCTTCATATAGTTGTTTATAATAATAAATTTATTCATAATATTTTTCAAATCGACCAACAGTTACTGAAAATGCAGCTGCGAATTGTGAATCAACAACGAATTCCCATGCCAATTCTATAGTTGACACATCTCTGGAATCAAAAGGTGTAAATGCTTCCGAAGTATCAACCGTCACTATAGACAACAGCTCCATTATTCCTACAGTGCAATCTGAATCTACTACGAGTTTCCTTGCTAATTCTCTAGTTGACACAGTTCCGGAAAAAAAGAATGTAAATGCTCCCAAAGAATTAACCATCACTACAAACAACAATACGAGTTTCTTTGTAAATTCTTCGTTTGAAACAGTTGTAGAATTACAAGGTTTAAATACTATTGAAGGATCAACCACCACTACAAATAACTGCTTCGCTACTGCTCCTAATATGGCAACTGATTCCTTCTCAACACTCGATGCAGTTTTTTAATTTGGCGTTTCACTCGACATGTCATGGTGAGTCATTTACGGGATTATTTCAGAGTCCGATAATATAGTATAAATTTATAATTAATAATCAACCGTTTACAAAAGGAAGGATTTAAAATATTGCGAGATATAAGGAATGCTAACCTTAATATTTAATAACATTTTCTGTTTTTAACTCTCAACATATTCTCTTTCATTCTCAGCATCCATCATAACTCTCAACATTTAACAACAATCCTGTCATTCAGGATTAATCTAACCACGTATTAAAACTCCCAACATATTAATTTAATATTTTCGACATTCATTTGTATTTTCCAAAATTCACCATATTCGTGGTACCCTCCCATTCACTTAATATATATATATATATAGTTCATTTAATGAATGAATCACTTTAAAGTTTTGTAAATTTGTTCATTTAGAGTAAGACATTATTCTAGTGTCCCCATCGATTGTTCCCCAAATTCAAATATTTCCATAATGGCGGATGTGACAATGTTTCGTAGAATCATATACCATCACGTTAAACATTCATGTTAATTTTGATAGTAATAAATTTTGGGTAATTGTGAATTGGTAGATATTGCAATTCTAAGAGTTGAAGGATATAGTGAATGGTGATGTTTCGGAGTTAATATGAATGTTGAGAGTTATCATTTATGTTGAGAAAGTTTATTGATGTTGAAAGTGCTGATAAGTTGAGAGTGATGATAAATTTTGAAATAATTTTTAAATGATGAATAACGGTTGGAATGATTTTGGAAGCTGAGATGAATGATATTGTTGAGAGTGATCATATCGTTGAGAGTGAACTTTTTACGTGATAATACATTTATTGTTTGCCTAGAAGTATTATAGATTCCTTGTTTAATTTATATGAATTTTTTTTTCAGATTTAATCGCATCGCATGATGGAATTCGATACAATGGGAATGAGAAATTGTCATCTGAATAGATGATGGAAGAAAATTGTACACGTAATTATCAGCCATCATCCACTCATTCGTCCATTTCTTTACCTAACTTAGCAAGTTTTCCAGTGCTGGATTCTGATATGATTTCAGAAGCATTTAACTCATCCTTACTAGCTGGATGTGAAGAACATCATATTGAAGAAGTTCAGATGGATTTTATAATTGACAACAAAAGTGAATCATACAATGCAAATAGTTCAACGACATGGACTTCAACTAGCGATATCAGAGAACATCAAGCACATATCGAAGATCAACAAGCAGCAACATGCAGCAACATTGCATCTCACACATCACCGATTTCCGGTACACATCATCTGCGCAATAATCACTCAAATACAGAATTGAGAGAACCTGTAGAACTTGCCCCTCAAAATAGCATGCAGGTATCAGGAGTGGAAACGAGAGTAGGTATCAAGTATGGCAAAAAAAATTGTTGTCTGTACTGTGAAAAGTTGGTTTCAAAGTTGCCGAGACATTGTGAATCTCACCATATTGAAAAATTTGATGTACGCGAATGGATGACTTTTCCTAAAAAATCTGCAAAACGTCGCCGAATACAAGAAAAAGTGCGAAGACAGGGCAATTTTAATTATAATAAATTAGTATTGGCAACCGGATGTGGGGAAATAATCCCTCTGACAAGGCAGAATTCTAAGTCAAGTAAAGATTCAAGTCATTACGCTGCTTGTCACCATTGTAAAGGATTTCTACTAAAATCATATCTGGCTAATCACTATCCAAAATGCCTTTTCAACGATAGTAATGAAAAGAAACCCTCTACTGTCATTATCGACCACAGTGATGCATTAGCAAATTCAGCCACTTCGGAATATTTCAAAAAACAAATTGTTGAAGGATTCTTGTCTGACCATATTACTGAAATAATTATAAATGATCCAACAATAATGAAATTTGGAGAAAAGCTTCATTCAAAGAGAAAGGAGAGACATAATGCCAACTACATCCGTCAAAGAATGCGCCAAACAGCGCGGTTACTTATAACAGCTAAAACGATTGATGAGGAAATCAATTCTCTTGAAGAATTACTCTATCCAATAAACTATGAGACAGTTGAGGCAGCAGTCAAACGAGTGTGCGGTCTCAATGAAGTGAATGGCAGATTTGCAACAGCTGGACTACCACTAAAGATTGGACATAACCTAAGAGCATGTGCAAAAATTGTCAGATCCCAGTCAATTATAATGGGGGACGATGATTTAAAGCAGAAAATGACTAACTTCATGGAACTGCTAGATGAAAATTATATGATAATGTCCTCTCTGGCTCTCTCAACATTGTCTGAAGGAAAATTCAACAAACCAATATACCTACCAGTTACCAAAGATGTTAAAAAATTCAACCTGTATTTGAACGACAAGATGGACAACATACTAAACTCTTCTGATGCAACAGAATATAAAACATTAGCTGAACTTGTTTTATGTTCAATTATAATGTTCAACAGACGGAGAGCTGGGGAGTTGGAGAGAATGACTATTGAGAATTACAAGAAAGGTTTAAATGCTCAAGTCTCATGTTCAGACATAATAGAAGAACTCGGTATGGTGGGAAAGATATTATACAAAACGCTAACAAGGATAGAAATTAGAGGAAAAAGAGGTAGAAGGGTACCTGTGCTGTTGAGACCCAGACATTTGAGAGCTATTAATTTCCTGCTTGAAAAAAGACAAAGCAATGAACCCGAGGAATATTTATTTGCCCGCCTAAAAGAAGGCGCAAAAACTCCAATAAGTGCCACTGCTGCTATTAGAAATCACACAGCAAAAGCAAATCTAGAAGCTCCAACACAAATAAGGTCTACCCTTCTTAGGAAACATATTGCAACTGTCAGCCAGTTAATTAACTTAAACCAATCAGAATTGCAGCAGTTAGCTACTTTTATGGGCCATGATCTTAATGTTCACATGGACTATTACCGTCTACCTGATGATATTGAACAAATTACTAAAGTAGGATGTCTGCTAATTGCAGCTGAGGAGGGAAACTTCAAGAGAGGTGACTCAATAAATGTAGGGGATATCAATATCAATGAACTAGCCGCACTTGGTGAAAATAGAACCAATGGCGATAAAAGTGACAACGAATCTGCTGATAACGCAAATCAAGAGGTCCTAAGACTGAATGAAATGGGGCATGGTGACAGTGTGGATGATGACGCGATGGATGGTGGAACAGTGAAGAAAAAAACGAAACCTAATGGCAGAATTCGTAAGTTTGAGCCTTGGAAAATAATAGAGAAGGAGTTGGTACTTGATTATTTCAATGTCCAAATAACTGAAGGCAAGCTGCCAGGAAAAGATGATTGTGAACGCTTTTTAGCTGAATATCCTGATGTGAAAAGAAAATGGACAAATATCAAAGACTTTGTAAGAAATCAAACTCTACGTAAGAAAAAGAAGAAATAAATGAAAAACCATATTAATATCAAACTTCAAAGCAAAAAAGTACTTGAGTAATTATACAGTTGCAGTACGACATTGAGTCTCATACCTTCATTCAGACAGCATGAGTTTGAATGACAAACATTGTCAATTGCATTTTTCATTTCGTCTCCTTTACATTTTGAATAGTAAGGAATGTTACCATTTGCAGTTTATAGGAATTTAGCTCACGGATAATTGATTTTTTTTCTTTGTTTCATATAAAATGGATAATATTCAGTACTATTATTGAGTAATTAATATATTTTTCTTTAATTAATTTTGTTTGATATTTTCATTTCTGACAAGTAAACTTTGTCAATGGTTATATAGTTAAAAAACAATATTTTATGTCTATTGCTTTTTTTCATATTTCCGTCTCATTTACATTTTAAATAGTAAGGAATGTTTCCATTTGCAGTTTATAGGAATTTAGTTCGGATAATTATTGATTCAGTTCTATTAATGAGTAATTAATATATTTTTCTGTAATTAATTTTGTTTGATATTTTCATTTCTGACATAAAAGCATAAGCAAGCGTTAAAAATCTTTTATTAATCAACTCTAAATTATATTAACCAAACAATGTACATTTTTAAATAATGGCTACAATCACTTGGTCCAATATAAATAGATTAAAATACTTTTCAATCAAGCGTGACTTACTTAATATACAATGGACCTATAAGTCGTTCAATACCCAATCTAACCAGTACTACAAAATGTGAGGAGCGTGAAACCAATACTGACTTCTGTTGAATTTCGTATATAACTACTTATCACTACGAACATGTGGATACAAATTTGAATTAAATTATCAAATCAACCTTTTTCATAATTCGTTCATTTGTAGTAAATTAATTTGTTTAAGAAACAAAAAGTTTAAAAAAGATTTTTAAACAATGAAGTGCATTTTACACTCATGAACTGAAGAGATTGCCATGCATCATTTTAACACACTTGTCCCAAAATCAATGAAGTATAGTGTATCTTTTACACACATGTACTAAAGAGATTGCCATGCATCATCTTAACACACTTGTCCCAAAATCAATGAAGTATAGTGTATCTTTTACACACATGTACTGAAGAGATTGCCATGCATCATCTTAACACACTTGTCCCAAAATCAATGAAGTATAGTGTATCTTTTACACACATGTACTAAAGAGATTGCCATGCATCATCTTAACACACTTGTCCCAAAATCAATGAAGTATAGTGTATCTTTTACACACATGTACTAAAGAGATTGCCATGCATCATCTTAACACACTTGTCCCAAAATCAATGAAGTATAGTGTATCTTTTACACACATGTACTGAAGAGATTGCCATGCATCATCTTAACACACTTGTTCCAAAATCAATGAAGTATAGTGTATCTTTTACACACATGTACTAAAGAGATTGCCATGCATCATCTTAACACACTTGTCCCAAAATCAATGAAGTATAGTGTATCTTTTACACACATGTACTGAAGAGATTGCCATGCATCATCTTAACACACTTGTCCCAAAATCAATGAAGTATAGTGTATCTTTTACACACATGTACTAAAGAGATTGCCATGCATCATCTTAACACACTTGTCCCAAAATCAATGAAGTATAGTGTATCTTTTACACACATGTACTGAAGAGATTGCCATGCATCATCTTAACACACTTGTCCCAAAATCAATGGAAGATGAACTCGACTGTCCCAAATAGTTCAAAAAGTATCACTGTCCCAAATGAGCAAGAGAACGCGTATAGGTGTACGCGGGGTTTCACAACAATCCCCCGCTCCCATCTCTCACCCATTACCATAGTTTCTTTGCTATACAAACCTAATATAGCCTAGTTCTTTTTCATATATTTGAACAGAGTTAATATTTATTATTTTATGTATACTAGATTTATTTATCCCTATTTCAATCACCCCGTGATGGTGGAAGAACAAATTAGTCAGTGATGATTATTTATTATATGATATCTGAATAATATTTGAAATAAAAATAGTTCTACCATATACCTCTTTGATAATAATAGTTAGAGCCCGTGAATGCATATTCATTTTGCATGTTAACCATTTCGGTCATACATGCTAATACCTCTTTGATCTCGATTACTTTCTGGGATAGGGTAAGTTAAGAAATATTGGACGGTTTTACATCATTGATATTACCAGAAAAAGTATATAATTAAAGTTAAATCATTTTAATTACATACTTATTTCTATTTTGATCGAAGAATTGGAACCGTCCGATAATTTGTAACTTGTCAAAGTAGGTTACATCCACCGTCTATTTATGAGGAAGTTACAAAAAGGATTAGCTAATATATAACAGATTTTATCAAAGTATTCCTAACTCTGTAATCAAATGAGATTTTCCAACTGTAATTAAGTTAAAATCAAATGTTATAGGCAGCACAGTTTACAATTAGAAAATAAATGTGATCATATTGAGCCTCTCTCACGGCCGCATCTTATAAGGATCACCTAAATCTAGATATTACCTATTAATTTCAGTAACTAAATTCTTATCAGTAGGAGGTTTGACCTCTGCTTGGAATAAAAGGCCATATCGCAGACGTCAAATGGAAAGGAGCTCGAAGAAGCAGTCAGAAAACGAAATGGTTCAATGATCATTGAACAATGTCACCTACCACCTGTCGGTACAAATGCTCAGAGGTGCAGTAAAGCTACTTCGTGAATATGAAGTCATTTACCAAGAAATGTGTAGGAAAAAGACAAAAGCACCAGTATCTGCATTCACAGATGGAAGATGAAAATGAAAAGGTTATAAAAACTTAATCCTACACACCAGACAAATCTAAAACCTCTTAGTTGAAGAGCATGACTCTAGGCGCTATTCTCTAAAACTGCAACTAGAGTTAAAAAAATGATAAGCATGGTATATATAAAAAAGATAATCCATATATATTACAATAGCTCAGAGTCCAAAGACGCCTCCTCTTTCCCTAACACTCACCACAGACAATTCAGGATTGAGCCTCTAAGGGAAAATATTCATTTATCACCTTCAAAAATTTAACTATTGATGAGGGGTAAAAACTTATTTTCTAATGACTAGGATATAAACTTAGAAACTGAAATTAATTGACTGATTCAAAAGTATTGTAAATTTAAACTAATACAAACTATATAAAACTAAATAAATATTTAATATTGATTTTGTGCATAGCCTCCTTCTGCCTTAAGACTAGGTCACACAGCCCGAACTTTTTTTCTCCTCCCCGGTCATGAGCCCCCCCCCCCCCAGACTTAAGCTCACCCGGTCATGCCTCCTGGAACATAAGCCCCACCCCCTGTTTTTAAATCTTCTTTATTTACCTAGTTAAACAAATGAAGAGCTACTTTGATAGAGATAACTAAGACTAGCTAATGTAGTTTGTTGTATCCGCTAGTTTGTTGTACTGCACTCTTCCTGATTTTTTAATTACCTGGCTGGGGGTTCGGGGGGCTGCACGCCCCTCGATATACATTTATTTTATGTTAAATCAGTATTAAATAGAGACCGGATTTCCAGCATTTATTATTTAAATGCTATAACGACTAGAAACAAATAGCATTAACAGCAAAATAGCATTTAACCATGCAAAATAGCATTTAACCATGCAAAATAGCATTTAACCATGCAAAATAGCATTTAACCATGCAAAATAGCATTTAACCATGCAAAATAGCATTTAACCATGCAAAATAGCATTTAACCATGCAAAATAGCATTTAACCATGCAAAATAGGATTTAACTATAATGACTAGAAAACAATAGCAGTTAACTATAATGACCATTAAACAGTAGCATTTAACGATAATGACTATAAAAGCTATAGTGACATTTGGCAACACTGTATGGCAACACTATTGGAGACAATTTGAATGAAGCAAGTCATTTAGTGCTACCAGCTAGATATAGAGCCTACAAACATGCCTAAAGTGAAGTCTACTAAACGTGAGGTTGTTGCCAAATTAGTAAACGAATTTGGGAGTGATGTATTATCAGGTGATGGTGAAAAATTGAAGTGTATTGCATGTGACAAGGAAATGAGCTACAGTAGAAAATCTAACATCGTTGCTCATCTGAAAACACCTAAGCATAGGAGTAACTTGCAAGGTGACGGATTGCCTTTAGTAAACGACGATCAGGGCAATGTGGAACCAGCTAATGCAGATAGGAAGCAATTTAATTTAGATTTATGTGAGGCTCTAGTTAATGCTAATATTCCTCTCTCGAAATTGGAGAACAAATCCTTTAAAAGTTTCCTTGAAAAATACACGGGAAATGTCGTGCCAGACGAGTCGACTCTCAGAAAGAATTATGTAGATGTTCATTATAACACCGCGATGAACAAGATTAGAACTCATGCAGGCAACAATAAAATTTGGGTGAGCATCGACGAATCAACGGACGTCACTGGTTGACACATTGCCAACATAATTATAGGAACACTGGAAGCTGGGGAAGCATCGAAGATTTATTTGTTAAATACTCAACAACTAGACAAAACAAATAGCACTTCAATTGCTCAATTCCTTACAACCTCACTAGCTTTACTGTGGCCCGATGGAATACTATTTGATAACGTTTTGTTACTTGTAACTGATGCAGCTTCATACATGAAATGTGCTGCCAGATCGCTTCAAATACAATATCATAATATGATTCATTTAACCTGCTTGTGTCATGGATTGCACCGAATTGCAGAAGAGATCAGACTCAACTTCCCTAATGTTGACAAATTAATTGCGAATGTGAAGAAAATTTTACTTAAGGCTCCGTCAAGAGTGGATTTGTTCAAACACACTGCTCCCAACTTAGCACTCCCACCACAACCAGTACTCACTAGGTGGGGGACTTGGCTCGACGCAGCTCTGTACTACGCTAAGCATTTCGACATCATTAAAACCATAGTTGGTTTACTTGATCCCGAAGATGCCTCAACAATTAAAGTGTCGCAACAACTATTAGATGATGAATCGCTCAGGAACAATCTCATCTACATATCTGCCAACTTTTCAACACTGCCGGACTCAATCAAGAAACTAGAAGAGCGGAACTTGAAAGTCGTATGCAGTAGGTGTGTTCGAAGGTACCTTGCAAAGTATGAGCGTCGCATATGGAAGTGTAGGGCTTGCTGTAAGGAATAAGTGCGCGCATATTGTATTGAACAATCCAGGACTAAAAGCTGTGAAGAAAATCAGGGACGTAATAGTAGGGGATAAGGAAGTGGAGATTGAAGAGAACATCGCCCGCAATTCTCATCTGTACAAGTATGCACCAGTGACATCAGTTGAAGTGGAGAGAAGTTTTTTCTAAACTAAAGAATGTTCTCTCTGATAAACGTCTCAACTTAACAACTGCAAACATAAAGAAATTCCTAGTCATTTCGTGCAATAATTTTTAATGTTAAGTTCCGTTGTTATTGACTAACTTCTGTTTCATTGTTATTGTTTCGTTCAGACTTTTTTCTTGATTAGATGGAGTAGGATGTAATTTCTCGTAGAACCGTTCACTTAATTATTTAATTTATGTTATATTGTTATCGTTTCTGTCAGAAATAGTCTTAGTGACCTAGAGAAAGATATAAAATTACTTCTCATAAAACTGTTTACTTAAATAAAATTAAAGTAACTTTATATTTAAACTAGTCACTGTCTTAGAATATGTTCACGTTGGAATTAAAAAAATATTTAATCACTGGTGTTTTGATTATTTCATGAAAGCAACCTAATAGAAAATGTCAATCTTAATAATTAAATAATATTAATAATCAACTTATGTTCACTCATATTTAAAAATCAAAACTCTATGCGTAAGTACAACTGTCGCATAATGGAGAAATAAATCAATGCATTTCTTTGGTTCTTCACCACCAATTATTGCATTTTGTTCACCAGAAATGGGTAATATCATTAAGCGAAAATTATGAGTCCTACTGCTATTATGTATTAACTCACTATAATCATTATGGAAAACTAGAAAAAGGTAATTTTTATCATCCTATTCAACGGTCAAAAATACATACAGAAATGAAAAATAGAAGAAAATGTCTGTAATTTAATTTATGCAGATTGAAACAAAAAAACAGCGATATTTTTAAGTTAGTGTACCATTAAAAATTTTCTTCTTTCTTCATAGAAAACAACTTACTTATAGCTATAACTTGCTTGTTTATACTGCTATTTTGCTTGTTTTTACGACTATTTTGCTAGCTTAAAGAACTATTTTGCTCGTTGTTAGAACTTGATAGCTTTTTTATACGACTATTACTGCTATTTTATCTTGCTATAATGACCATCTTAATAGTGCTATTTTGACTAGTTTTTAATGACTGGAAATCCGGTCTCTAGTAATAAACTACAAAACTGTCGGACTACTGGGGTGTCTGACCAATTTGGCATCGGACTAATGGGGCGTCGGACTTATTAATAGTAATCTTGCTTTCTTTAGGTATTTTAGGAATCCTTAATTACCTAGTTAAACAAATGAAGAGCTACTTAGATACAAATAACTGAGAGTATCCCTATCTAGGTAGCTACTATCAGTTATCTATACCTAGGTAGCTACTCTCAGTTACCTATATCCAAGCAGCTAATCTTAGTTTTTACCTATCTAGGTAGCTACTCTCAGTTTTACCTTCTCAGGTAGCTACTCTCAGTTATACCTATCTAAGAAGCTATTCATTTGCTTAACTAGGTAAATAAGGATTAAAAAACAGGGGGGAGCTCATGAATGAGAGGGGGGGGGGGTTAAGCCTTGAGTGCTTATGACCTACACCCGTTCCTTGAGCGGTGAAAAAATTCATCACCGCTTTTTGCCGTTCACAGAAGTTGGTCCCCGTTAAAGCAACGTCATATACGCTCGGCCACCGCTTATGTTCCCTTACCGCTCTGACGGTTTTGAGCTTTTCAAAATGTTGCAAGCGTTGAGGAGCGGTAGTTTTCCTCTCTGTAAAGTTCACTACTTAGACGCAAGTTCGTGGACCCTTTATTCCGATAGGCCAATGCAGAAATCCTGAACGGTGCTTCACCAGATTTGCCCGGGCGGTGATTAAACGTTTACAAGATTTAGCTTAGCGTTGTTATTTTTGAACGAGTTTGTGTATCGAAATTATGTATCAAAATATAAAATACGGATGATGCCATAGCGGTGCATCGCTGAAGCCGTCGTCGACATAGAGTTGACTTAACGGTAGGAAGAGGCAGCGAGCGTTGGTTTGGCATTTTTGAGCTATGCGACCTCCATACCAACATCAAATCGAAGTTCATCACCGCAATGAATCACTGCTTCATTTTCTGAGACTGTTTCAGAAAACTCGTGTCCGTGATTCAAACGTTTTCAACATTTAATCACCGCCCGGGCATTGCTGGCGAAGCATCGGTGGTCCAGCATTTAAGATTTACGTATTTGCATCTCTAATGGTGCCAAAAATTGACTGGGTTTTGTTGCAGTGGGGAACTTTGCGGAGCGGAAAGCTACTTCTTCTCAACGCTCGTAATATTTTGTGCAGTTCAAAACTTTCGGATCGGTAAGTATGAAAATAGGCGGTGATCAAGCGTATAGGGCGTTGCCTGAACGGGGGCAAACTTCTGGTCAGCGTTAACAATTTTTTGTCCTCGCTTCAGGAACGTCCTAGCAAAGTCACTCCGGTGCGTCAGACCTTCAAATAATGAGCCTCAACTATCGATTTATATCGAAATATATCAGAATTTCATATAAATTTCATCCACTTAGCTCCGTAATCAAAAGCAGTATACCGCTTTACCAACTTTAAACCCTGCCGCGCCAACGCTCACACTCATAAAACAGCGCTCTATCAACGCTCGCGTTACCATGATTGGTTTTCCCTTGTGTACGCGGTAACGAGCGCTGTCGAAATTTCGTTTATTTCTCCCTCCGTTCAAAGAACGATCCAACAAAGTTCTGAAAGTGTGATCTAGGCTTTAGATATACTTCTCTATACATAGAAACAAGGCTAACTTTAAATAAATGAGAAAAATAGCAATTTCTCATGCTATAACACATACTGGAATCATTTTGTTCCAGTGCTTCAGATATTTTCTATTTGATTAAGATCAGTAATTAGTGTTGTTAATCAGCCCCCATCGTAAGTCTCATGAAGGTTTCAACAGCTGCTGCATGCTCTCCAATGAGGAGAACATTATTTTGCATTGCATCCAAGTAGTAAAATAAAAGATTAACAGAAAAATAATGAGAAAATGGGAAAGAAACAACTGCCAAGGACCATTGCTCATACATAACTAGTTTGGGTGACTAAATATCATCACATGACCAACAAGATGACGTGTACTCGTAGAGCGCATTCCTTTGCCACCACATATAACCTTGACCATCCAATAATTTGACTTGAGTTAGAAATGAACTTAACCTTTTCCCATTCATTCCCAAAATCTGATCAAATGGTTTCTGGTTATTGACCAATAAATAGTCAATACCAAATTTCAGGGAATTTGTTAAATACTATTTGAGTTATAAATGACCTTAACCTTTGAGCCGATCTCTCCCAAAATCTAATCAAACTTAATTCATGGTACAGAAGGGACCGAGGTTATAGGGAGGACTACAATTCGAGCAAATTCAACAGAAATCTAGTTCATGGAAAAAAATATTATCAATTAAAATATCAAATAACAAAAATAAACGGTAAAAAATAAGACAAAATGAAGGGAGCGGCAAGTTATACTCGTTAAGTTTTCAGAAAAAAAATATCTATAATTTTCAAAATAGTTTCATTTTAATTTCTTTTATTATGCAAATTGGAGACTCCATAAAAGCTAGCTTGAAAAGAGAGGTGGAAGACTGAGATCGAACTGTAGATACGTTTTATAGGTTCTGAACTAAGGCAATCAAATTAAAGTATTTATCAATAGCCTCTTCTCCTTACTACCACGTTAAAATATTATTATTGCCAACACTACTTCCCGTTTTGGAAGATGGTGCTATAGGGATATTCTGTTCACTAACTTACTTACTTGATGACACTCCATCTTCCAGAGACTGTCCTTCTGACAGAGTGTCTTTTCAGGATAATGGCATTCGCAACGCCTCCCTACAGATTAGCCTATCCTACGCTAATCCTATCAATCTCTTCCTCTCATCCCATGCATCTCTAATATATCCCTTAACAACCCCCACCTCTATCCCCCTGAACCCCAGAGCATCCCTCACACTTCCGACACCATAGCCTTCCCTCACCCCCCTCAGCCTCTCACACCCGACCAGAAAGTGCTCCAAGTTTTCCTCCTCCAACCCACACAACGGACACTCCACTCTCCCACCCACAAACCTCTCCCTCCATCCCAATCTCAACGTGTTACTCCTTGCCCTGAACAACAGCACCGAATCCCAACCATTATCATAGATATCACCGCTCCCAATTCCATCCTTCCACCTATATTCTCTAATAGAACTCCTGCTCTCTATCTCCCTTCTCCATCTTGTCTCCTCCCATTGATTCACTCTTCTTGTTATTTCCATTCCCTCAAACCGCTAAATATCCCTCCACTTTCCTACTCCACTTCGTACCTCTCCTTCCTCCCCCTCCAAACTGTTCCACTATTCTTCTTGCTATCCTATTTTCTGATCTCATCAAGTAACTAGCAAACTTAACTTTCGTTTTCATATCTCTAGCTACTACTGAAGAGCATACAACCTCTCCTTGTAGAGTCACCACCGGCGTATAATCCGGGGCTCTCAACACTCTCCTCCAAACTCCATTCTCTACCCTCTGAATGCTCTCCAAATCTCCCGCGTTCCAAAGCACCGTTTCACTTCCATGCAATACCCTCGGCAAAACTGCACCTTTCCAAAACGTCTTTCCCATCATCATCCTCTGGCATGCTCTCGCTACTACACTATAAGTCACATTGACCATCTTCCTTGCGAGGTTTATTTTCTCCACTTTATGTGTCTTGACTCTCTGCTGTTGTTAATCTTCATTCCCAGATACTTCATTTCCTTCACCAACCTCACATCCCCCAAATCTACCCCATTATCCCCTCCATCATTAAAAACCATACAGTAAATCTTCTCTTTGTTAATACTCAGCCCATATCTCTCGCTTATCTCCTCCAACCTCCCAAGCATGCTCACCGCCTCCGCCCTGCTTCTTGCTAAAATCAACCCATCATCGGCATAGAAGAGTATGGGTACCCGCATAAATATACTGCTGTATCCCCCTCCAGCCCTCAGCATATCTTCTATTATTTGACTTACTATCATCAGGAACAGCTGCGGAGACCCCGTACACCCCTGCCTAATCCCACATTGAACCTCCAACTTTCCCATTTCCTTTCCCTCCCTATAAATCCTGGTTCTATCCCCCTCATACATATTTACCACAGCATCAATCACTCTAGGTTCACACCCGAACCTCATCAATGCTCCGACTAGGGCTCCTCTTTCCACGCTGTCAAAAGCCTTGCTGAAGTCAACAGCCACAACCCACAACTCCCTCTTCATCTGAAAACACTCCTCCACCACCTGCGACAATATAAACGTGTTTTCCTCCAGTCTTCTCCCCTTCATGAATCCACTCTGCAGAGATTTCACTCTCAAATCGTCCAGCTCCTGCTCCACCATCCTATCCTTCAGAAGGCCCATGAAGATCTTATATCCTACAGTAGTGAGAGCAATAGGTCTATGTTCATTAGCTGAAGGTTTCTTTGTTTTTGGTATCATGCATGTCTTCGATATTTTCCACTCCATCCCTGCCACCCCCACCTCCATTAATTCATTATACACCTCCTTCATTTTCCCCATACACACCTCACTACTACCCAATGCTTTATACATTTCCCCTTTTAGATTATCCAATCCCCCTTGTTTCATTTTTAATTTTAAAGATATTTTTCTTTACTTCTTCCCCCGTAAAGACCACCCTCTCCATCCATTTATTCACTCCTCCCACCCTCACCCTTGGTAATTCTAGCATATGATTATCATCAATTCTCTGCTCCTGTCTACCTTGAATACCTTCACTCCATTTTTCACAGTAATCCCTCCGGTTTCTGCTCCATGTTTCGCTCATTACATTTTCTTTCTTTTGATATATATTCCTCCAATAGTCTATCATGCAATCACTCTCCAGCTCCCCATCAACAACCTGCCCATCTAGATATAAATCCGACTTTACTTCCTCACCACTCCTGTCATCCCTCAGCCTCTTGATCATTTGCCACATCTTCTTCCTTCCTTTATCCTGTCTTATTTCTTTAGATATCTTCACTTCATATCTTGATTTGGCCTCCCAAACTTCTCTCTGTACCTTCCTCTTTTGATTCAGGTACATTCCCCACAATAAATCCTTCTCATCCCCCTGTGCTATTCTATGTTTTTTGTTATAATTCCTTCTCAATTTTATTTCTTTTCTGATCTTATCATTCATCCACCTGGGCTCCAGCTTTCCTGTTCCTTTATTTACCTATATTTTCTTCTTCTTCTTTATATGAGTGTCTCATTACTTCCTCCAACTTTCGTATATTCAGCTCCTCAATACCGCCCAACTGCTCTTCCATCCCACGAACAAACTTCCTCATTCTACCCTCCTCCCCCACGGCATAAAACTCCACTTCCCTATCCCCCTCCACATTCTTCCCGGTTACCCCCTCCTTTACCATAAATTCAGCGCTGATACAGCAGTGATCTGACAAATCAAACATCTCCCTATTCTCATCAACCCTCATGCTAACAAATCTCTTATACATGCATTCATTCACCATATAGAAATCAATAACACTCTTTTTTTCCTCTTGAACTCTAGTGTACTTTCCTATGCATCTATCATCGGCATTCAGAATAGTCAGTCCCCACTTATCCGAGAAATCAAGCATCATATCCCCCTTCTTATTACATACCTGTTCTCCAATAAATCCCACATGTCCATTAAAGTCCCCAAGCACCAGAAATGGCATCTCCACCTCAATACCCTGTATGATTCCTGATATATCTACAGATTCTATCATTTCTGACCATATCATTAACATCCATATATGCAACTATTAACAGAATCTTTTCCCTTCCCACCTCCACAGTGACTGCCAACATGTCTTTATTTTGACTACTGACCTCGGTACACTCAACACCGTCCCTCAATGCAACCACAGATAATCCTCCCCCCTTCTTGTCCTCCATATCCCTCATTTTCCTTATTACTTTTATTTCATCACTCCAATCCAATTTTATATACTTTTCATGTGTTTCTACAAGGCAAATGATCTTTAGCAAATTCTCCTCATTGGTCCCTTTTGCCAGCATCTCTGTTACTTCCATCATTTTAATGTCAGTCAAACCCTGTACATTAATTAATACTACATCTAAAATTCTCCCATCCCTCCCCACCTCATGACCCATCCCCCTATCACCAATACCACCTAAAAACCCCCTCCCCCTCTATCCCCATCCGGACCCACTACCCCTCCATATCTCTCCCTACCCACTACCCCCTCATCTGTCTTAACTATCTTTCCCCTCCTTATTTGAAATTTCCCCTCCTCCCCTCGCCTTTTCTCCCATAGCTCCTCTCTAAGTCTTTTATCAACAGCTCGTTCCTCTGTAGTCATGTCTTTAACTATATATACTGTTCTGTATTCTGTAGGGTTTCTTAATTTTTTAGCTTTTTGGATAATGTTCTTCCTATCCTCTTCATTATTAAGCTTAACTAGCAGAGGTCTATCTTTACCTACTTGTCTCTTTCCCAATCTTATCAACTTTGTAACTGTTAGATCCTGCATTTCCAAACCATTAGTAAACAGCTCTCCACACTTTCCCTCATCATAAGTATATCTTTCTTCAACTTGTACATTTTCACATTCAGGTAGATTAAATATTACCACATTTTTCTTCCTTCTTTCTCTTTCAATTACTTCCATTTTGTTTTCAATTTCTTTCATTTTCCTTTCATCAGAGCCTCCTATTCTTCTCCATTCCTCAATACCCTTTTCAACAATTTCCTTCTTCAACTTTTCAATTTCTGCTTCAGGGGTTGCTTTCTGCATATCTTGTTTCACTTTTGTAACTTCCTTCACCATATTTTTAAATTTAGCATCATTTTCCTCCAGTACTCTGTCTATCTCTATTACCTTCTTACCTCTATTTTCCACTTTCTTATTCATTTCAACTAGTTTACCTTCTATGTCTCTCATAATGTCAAATTTTAACTTACCCAAGTAGTTTGTAAAACCAGTCAACATGCTTTCAATTTTCTCCTCAATGGGTTCCAGTATTGTTAGTCTCATTTCAGTCATATTCCTATCCACTGTAGTCACCCTCTCTCCCATTCTTCCTACTTCACAGCTGACATTCTCATACTTCTCAGCAATCAGTTTATTAGCCGTTTCTATCTCATCCAGTTTCTCTTTTAACTTTCTATTATTCTGGAACACTGAGGGTACTTCTTTGAAGCATGATTTACAGTACCATTGTATTTGCTTCGTGTTCATAGCATTGAACCTCTTATAGTCTTCCTGGCCAATCTCCTGACATTTTGCATGGTACCATCTATGACATATGTCACACAAAATTCCCCTTTCACCAGAATTCACACGCTGTCTACAGTTTAGACACGTTTCTTTCGTTTTTAGTACCTTATCCAGCATACTTTCCAACTCTTCACCTTTCATAGCATCCTTATATGACTTAGGTTCACCCATGTTGTTCTATTTTTCTATGCTGCTGCATAGGAAAAAGAACTCGCACGACTTACGGTTACAATCTATCTGGCTAATAATTTCTGTGTACATGCCCTATGCATAAAGCATAGGGAGTCACCCGAAAAACTGCCTGAAAATTACAACCCAGGCTATCTAACTAATACATTCGATGTGAACATACCCTATGCACCAGCATAGGGAGTCACTCGAAGAACAGCGGCTTGAAATTTGCTACCTACCTATCTTATACATTCGATGTTAACATGCCCTATGCATGCAACATAGGGAGTCAATCGAAAAAATGAAACCTACCCACCCACCTCAAAAGTTTACCCAATCTATCCTATTTAACTAATCTAACTAATATATTAAACTATATATCCTATTTAGCTAGCATAAATAATATATTAAACTAACCCAATTAGCATCCCATTTACCAGTAATTGTAGGTTTACAAACAGCCAAATCCCTACTTAGACACTTCGTCTTCAGACGATGTTAGCAGATTTTCAGACTTTTCAGCAGATGCGGAGCTGCACACAACCTCTCACTATGACAGGGTTTTAGATATAGCTTACAAGTTTAACTATTACACAGTTCATGCAAATGAATGTGTTATTAAGCAATTAATATGTAAGCTAATTTTAGGAGTTTGTAGAAATCTAATTGGCAATGCATCGCTAGCCTAGGTGTGGCTTTACTTATATCCATAGTATATATTCTACTATTTATCTCTTTTTTTCGTTATAGCATTTATCAATATATTTGAACACAAGCCAATTTAACCAAATCAGCCCATACATTAATCGGGGAAAATATAGACATTGCATAATGAACTAACTGTAGACATTAAAAATTAAACTATGGTAAATACGCAACAGCTGATATGACACAGCAGCCGATAGCTAATTATAATTAGATGCTCTATAATAGATATGAAGTTTGAACTTCTACTGAAAATCTTCTCCTACTACCTATCAGCTACTGTGCCATATTGGCTATTGTGCATTTACCTTAGTTCTTGCCCTTCAGAACAATCAAATTATTCTTCATACTCTTAGATACGACTGTTGCAAATAATAATTCAATGATGGTAGTTTTGATCTTACTAACTGATAGTATGGAACGGGGAGTTATTACGTCAACAATTTAGTACATGAAAAAAATCGATTGATACTAAATCAAATGATGCCAGTTTTTCGTGTTGTGCTACGCAATGTAGTTATTATTTAATTAAAATTTGACATACGATGAAATATGTAGGTAAACCACTATTAAAAAATTGTTAAATAACTGTTCCTGTAGTTACTCCCACGTGAAAACATTTAAGAGAAATACGCGACAAACATTATAGTTTAGCGCAATAATTTTTTTATAAATATAGTTATTTCGTCGAAGACCTCATAGTTCAAATACTCGTTAATCGAAATGTAAAACTTTTATTAATAAGATATAGTTTGATTCGCGCTATATTTCAATATTCAAAGATAATTCACTAATTGGTCTAAAGTATTCATAAACTTTTTACTGATTGCCATCTTTTCTCAATACTACAGGGTGGGGCGTAAGTTTGGAAGCAAATGAAAGTGCATATTATAATCCAACGAAAAATATATTTAATAATTTACAGTTATGTATTATTACATAAGGGTTTTAAGAATTCAAAAATCATAAATTTATTCAAAATGCCCCCCCTTGTTTTTAATAACAGCCTCAAATCTCCTCCGAACTCCTCCTACTGCGGCACGCAACTGTTCTTGTGAAATTTCCTTCCAAGATCCCTGGAGCGAACGCTTTAAATCATCCATACTACGATGGAAATTACCACAGGCCTTTGATTCAAAAATGGACCATACCGAAAAGTCCATAGGATTAACATCTGGGGAGAAGGGAGGCCACATTTCTTTGGACCAAAACCGTGGAAGATGGTCATGGCACCAGTTTTGAGTGACATTTGCAGTATGTGAAGTCGCGCCGTCTTGCTGAAATGTCCATAGAGTGTCATTACCGAAGTGATCCTTAGCTGATTCCAACATTGGCGTCAAAATATTCTCAATATAACATTTAGCATTGATTTTGGCGCCAATTGTTCCACAAAAATTAAAGGAGATCTCCAAGTTTCTGAAACGGCGGCCCAGACCATTACTGAAGCAGGTTTCATGGTTCTGTGGACAGTTTTTTGGTTGTATGGGATGTCTTTTGCACTTTTACCAATTATTCTGTCATTCCTCCGGTTGTGAGCCATTTCCACTGTGAAATTTTTTTCATCAGACCAAACAATTTCACCAGCCGTGCCAGACTTCAATTCTCTCAGAAGTGCTTTGCTTCTCTCCAATCTCTTTTTCTTTACAGCTTCTGACAGAGTCTGTCTCTTTTGGAGGGTGAAAGAGGACATCTTTAGGTCTTCTTTGACAACTCTTCTCATTGTTCTGGGACTCACATTAGCTGTTTTGGCTAACAATCGTATTGACCTTTTCGGGTTCCTCCTGATCTTCTCTCGGGGACATTTTATCAGTTGTTTGGTGCGTTGTGAGCGTGGTCTACCACTTCTTGGACGATCAGTCAAGTCTCCTCTCTCATTAAAACGCTTCACACTCTTCCAAACAGTCGATCTCGCTATTGAGAGAGTCTTTGAAATGACGGAATCTGACTTCCCCGCAAGGTGTAGAGTAATAATGGCTTCTCTTTTGTCTGACATTTTTGAATTGACTAAATTTTTGTAAAAAATAACACTGCCGCGTCATAATGTAGTGTCTCTACTATAGTTCAAACCCTATCACCTACTTAGGAACTTATTTTTAAGAATTATATTAATGTTTGAAAAATTGCTTCCAAACTTACGCCCCACCCTGTACGAGACCTATGCAACGTTGTCAAATCTCAAAATTTTGACTGAAAACTCCACGGTTTTTGCAGCTAGTATATATCAATTAGTGTACCCTCCCGTTAAAAATAACTGTGTACTAATGGAAATTGAATTTTGATTTAATGCAAATAATAAAATCAATTGAATTTCTTCAGAAGTAATAATTTCAAGTAACTATGATTTTCATTATTAGTTTTTTTTTAGGATATTTTACTTAGTTTTATGGGATTTTAGTTTCTCAAGTATTTTTTATATTATAACAATATATTAAATAATTTTTAGAGTTTTTCTAATTTCGGGACTTTTTAAATTTTTAGAATTTTATTTTTGTTTCAAAGAGTTTTCAAAGAAATTAGGTTTTCGGGATTTTGAGTTTTTTTGAAAAATTTAAGTTTTTGGAAAATTGATTTTTCGGAAAATTTTGAGTTTAAAAAAAAAAATCGACTGTTAGGGATGCTGTTAAACGCTACCAAGAGCTGGAGACAACAGGTGATCAACCAGGTGTGGACGACCTCGCACTGCACGCACTCCAACCACAATCAAAGCCATAAGGGAGCGGATAATGAGGAACCCTAAGCGAAGCTTGAGAAAGATGGCTAAGAGTATGGATATCGACGAAAAAAGTGTGAGAACTATCGTCAAAAAAGACCTCAAGTTGTCTTCCTTCAAATTAACCAACATGCAACAGCTCATGGACTTGCGTAAACAGAAGAGGCTGGACAGATCAAAGATTCTTTTGATTGCAAAGAAAGATGGCACTCAGGCTGGTGAGATCGTCTTTTCGAATGAGAAACTGTTCACTGTGGAGGCCAAATTCAACTCCGAGAACAACAGAATTTTGGCATAAAGTTCTGACAGTATCCCTCCATCCGAAAAGACTGTTTTCAGTCGCCAAAAGCCTCCCTCTGTGATGATTTGGGCTGCCATCTCTGAGAGTTGGAAATCTCCTCTCATTTTCGTCAAAAAAGGCGCAAAAATAACGCAAAATCGTATATCGAGGATGTCTTGACTCCAGGACTAGTCGAGATGAAGAAGCAGTTCAAGGACAGGTCTTTTACCTTTCAACAAGACGCACCGTCCTGTTGAAAGGTAAAAGGCACCTCGCACACAGCGAACAAAACTCAGGATTGGTGTGAGCGTCACTTTCCTGCGTTTTGGAGGGAGGAATTGTGTCCTCCGCCATCGCCGGACCTGAACCCTGTGGACTTTTGTTTGTGGTCCCTCTTGGAGAAGGAAGCGTGCGCTACAGCTCATGATAGTACGGAAATTCTGAAGAAGTCCCTCGACCGACAATGGGCCAACATTCCCCAAGAAACGTTCCGTGCCACAGTAAAGAGCTTCAGAGGTAGATTCAAGAGAGTGATCGCCGCCAATAGTGGTCATGTTGAAAAATAATTGGTAGAACTGTTAAATGGGTTTATTGTGATAAGTTTTGTTTTATTTCATCAATTACAACTCATTAAATTAACATTTTTTTGTGATCGGGAACTTTCTCCGCATTCTGTAAATCAAATAAGTGTTTTGTCTGAACACACACAGAGAGAAATTACCTATTTGGATTGATTAATTAAACATGAGATACAAACTTTGTTAAAATTGAAAGTTATATTTTATTAAAATGCTAACATAGATGTAGAAAAAATGTTTTAAATTACAAATTCCTATTGGCTATTGCGTATACAAACATCTAACAGTAAGTCATATAGTTATTTTTAACAAAGGAAAAAATAGATGCACTTGATTTATTCAAGTTGGCTAAATTGAGAAAATAGAAAACGAAATTATGATAGATATAAGGACTCTTGAAATTTCTACTTTAAACTAGAGACAGATAATAACTTGTAGTCAAAATGAGCAGCTCCTTTGTAATGAGTGCCTAGTCAAAATACTGAAATATAAATTTACAAATTAATTACTACTTGTAGTGAAATTGGATAAGAGTGAATTAGTTAACCAACAATTCTCAAAATAATCATGCTCATTAAGCATTGGAGCAATGATTATAAAATAAGTAAATTGAAATGCAGTTTGAATGAATTATTAGTAAAAATGTAATTTCAAATTGTATGCCAAGTATTCAAAATAAGTATTTCAATAACTTATAAAAACACCAAATTATCAGGCTTTTAGTTGTTGCTCTTCGATGACTGATCACTGTTCCTTTTAAACATCATTTGTTATCATGTTTGGTTACTTTCAGTCATCAGACATAACACTACACTTAAAGATAGTTCCCATGATCATCCAAGTAGCCAGTGAGTGCATTCCATGGCCTCACGGTCAATCTTGCAGAAGAGTTTACTCCCTAATAGTAGCAATATAAGTGACTTCAGCATAATTGGTAAACATCGATAGATACTATGACTACCACAACATAACGGAGTAGTAGCTGTGACGGGACAGTGTGTACGTCAACACTGTACAAACACTGTGAAAAGGCTGTTCTACATGGCAACATCAAGCCTGGAATTAAACCTCAAGAAAAAATTAAGGCAGGTCCACTAGTATGTATTCTACTTTATGATACACAAATAGTGTACACGGTGTTATGAGACATACCAGTGTACCCCTAATATATTTGATAAAATAATAAATAAAGGAATGAGGAAACAATTTTCCTATCATTATCAGTTTCTACTATACCAAGTTAAGTAATATCTAAACTAATTGATAAAATAGCCCCTCATCACAAATTTTCAAATATTTATTATCAATTAATTAGAAATAATTTTAGAAAGAGTCGAATTACTGTGACCGGAAATTTCGCAGTGAGAAAATTCGCCGAGAGAAAATTTGCCTAAGGAAAATTTGTCGTAAGAATTTTTTCTAACTCTCGACTTGAGAACCACAGAAAAAAAATTGGATGAAAAATCAAACTTAGTCTATATTAGTTCTTAGTTTGTTCTTTTTTTTTTTGTTAAACCTAAATTTGACGAGGTCATGCAAGTTTACATTATATCAGTTGGCTTGTTTCCAAATGGAATTACAAGATCAACTTGTGGTATGTTTCATTGTCAATCAAATAAAATTGATTTTTCCCCATTTTTACTATGTTATTCAATTTTTATAACTCTACTTGCAATTTTAGAGAATAGCTCTAGGAATATGCTCTTCAACTACGAGATCTTCGAATTTTGTATTAAGTCCTTGTACCCCATTCCGTCACATTCCTTGGTAGGGATCAGTGTAAATTTATCGCAGTAATTCATCGCGGAAAATTCATTGCATGGCAAATTTATCGCAAGGTAAATTCATCGCATGGTAATTTCATCGCATGTACATTCATCGCATAGCTTTACAGTAAATCATCGGTGCTATATAAGAGGAAGGTAGATAATACAAATAATAGGGAGATAAGAAATGGATGATTTTTTTAAAAGACATTGAAACGTATCAAATGATATGGTGAACCGACAATTGGGCCCGCCGACAATAGAGCATGCCAACAATTGGGCCCGCCGACAATAGGGCCTGCCGACAATTGGGCCAAAGATAATTGGGCCCAGGTCAATTGGGCCCACGGCGATTGGTTCCCAAAACGATTGAGCCCAGAAAAAAAATAGACAGCAGACACACTAAAGAAGAATTACTCTGTTTTAACTAGGGTAGTGACAATGAATAATGTTTTATATTATCTAAAAATATGTTTATATTTTTTTAATTCGATTGATTTACTTGACAAGGCATATAATAGCAAGCCCGTTAAATCACATTTGGATACTAATCTCATGTTTCGGTGTAATGAAAATCTTTGAAGTATGTAAATCAGTCGTATTAACTTCAATCATGTCATTTGGATCCAATGTGTATTGTAAATCGTCTGACAAAGTTGTCACAGTAATATTTAGATAATAAAATGGGTGAATTTAACGATATTCGTTAAATTGAACTAAGAAATATTAAGCAGTGAGATTATGAGAATACATTTTGTAATAATGATTTATAAAACTTTTCTAAATTGAACACTGAACACTGAAAAGCCTTCAACAAATTCATATTCACTTTAATTCGACTAGTATGTTCCAATAATTTCAGCATGTCTTGGTGGGCCACGGCCTTCTTTAATTACCCACATTCTTATTTTATAATAGTATGTATTTCTGAAATGAATATGTTCTATTAAAAAATAAATACTAGTGGGTACCCGTGCAATATGCACGTTAACGTGCATATAATGTTATATATTTTTAATATTAATATTTAAGTGCATTAATTATTGTGTTTGTTCATAGGCTTTACACTGAACACATTCCGTTTTCCATTAAATTTCATAAGAATTATAAATAGGTACGAGTAAAGAAAAAACTTCCGTCCCGTGACGTCACCAATTTGTGTAGAGTCATATATTATTATATAACATAGCTGTATTGATAGAGTGTGCATTCTTATAGAGCAGGGGTGGGCACACATTGTGTTTTTCAGTGCCGAAAGATGGAATTTCGGTGCCAATTTTCTTTTCGTTTTCTAAATTGCAGGGGATACTGAGTAATTATATAATGAGGTGGTATATTTAATTGAAGTACGAACATGTACAACAGTACATATTTCGAGCATAAATATTGGTAGTAGATTTATCATTTGCATTAAAAAGAATTAATATATGATGTATAAAAAAATTTCTTCATGAGAAAATATCACAATAAAAACAAAAATAAGCTATCTTGCATAAGTAATAATAAGTAACTCATAAGTTCACAGGATAAATTACTTACCTAACTTATTAAAAATGGGAATTGAAAATGGTTGCATAAATATTTACCACAGTGTTTGAATATTCCAAGATGAAAGATGTAAATTTAACTGATCTAGATAAAAAGAGACAGAGGTATATAAATTAAACACCGGCACTACTGTAACAATAAACAGAAAAATCCTTATTAAGGGATAAAATTTACTATCAAAGTATCAAGGTCATTCATTACAAATATACTTTTCTTCAATTGTCGACAACGCACATCTATATTATCCTATCAATTTATAGAACAGTCAGGGCTAAAAATTATTAATTTTCTTTGGAAGAAAATAAAGCACCATTTCCCGGGTGGGCAGTGGTGCCATTTTGAGTGCCAAAATAGCACTGAGTGCTGCATTTGCCCACCCCTGTTATAGAGTGTGGACGTGTGGTGTATGCTCACATAACTCGTTTCTACAAAAGAGCTAGTTTTGTGTTTCACTAAAGCACTTGAATTAGTGTTTCACTAAGATATCATGTGATAATATGACATCAAGTGATTATTCTTCCATGTCATCGGAAAAGGATGAAAACGATGCCAGGCAGGTTATTGAAACAATAAAAAATCTGAAAAAGTTTCAACCTGAAACTAAACGTTCTGTGAAACTTAACTTCAATGTCTGCCACCAAATTAAACAGCGGTGAAGCAAATTCGCATGTCTTCAATGCTCTCCTAAAGCCCGTATTACACTGTAGCGGTCGCCACAGTTTTGTTATTTTTCTCTCTAACTTCGCCCCTTTTCTTTCTAATAGCGAATAATTCAATGGCATGCGCCATGAAATTGTGATCGCGCACTGCGCGATAGAACGAACACCGCCTCCGTGTTAGAGGTGATGGAATTTTCACTGAAACCTGGGAAAGAGATTTAAAGTTGTGGAAAATGTTTTTTTTTTTTCATTTTAAAAGTTATTTAAGACTTTGAAAGGCTACTGCGTGATCTGCATAAGAAATAACCAGGTTTTGTATGAAAAAGAATTAACGCTTCCGTGTAGAGTATACAGTGTTGCCATACAGTCAATAGAATTAAAAAAAAAATATTATATAGGCATGGAATTGCTTCACACATTTATCAAAAAGATAATCAACTAAATAGATATTCGTAATGACATCGAATTTTGATGCTACGATTCATTTCATAGTAAATTTTTCAATTTTCCCTAGAGTTTAATACACGATCACCGCCATATCGACTCGTCTAGTGTAATAGAAATTTTGAGAATGGTGAGCGCCATATCTGTAGAGAGGGACAACACCGCCATGGCGAGCGCCACAGTGTAATACGGGCTTTATTGAGCGTCTCAACGAATCTAAATTCCGTATTACACTGTGGCGCTCGCCATGGCGGTGTTGTCTCTCTCTACAGATATGGCGCTCTCCATACTCAAAATTGCTATTACATTAGACGAGTCAATATTGCAGTGATCGTGTATTGAAATTTAGGGAAATCTCTCTTCTTGTCTTTGTGTTTTCATCCACTCTCTAAATTTCTTCATCTTAATTTTAACTGCCTCTCGCACTTTGTCAATCCACCAAGCTGTCATCTTTTTCTTACTACAATTGGCAACCTTCTCCCCCTGAACCTCATCCGCAGCCCCCACCAAACTCTCCCTAAATTTTCTCCACATGCTTTCCACATCCCCTTCCGCTCTACTGTTCTGTTGCAGTTTGAGTTTATTACATTCTTCAGTCTCGAGACAGTTTGCTCACAGTTCAATTTACTGAGTTTGTATTTCTTTGTTGGTTTACCTCTTTTTATCATCGACTTTTTAAATTTAATTTTGGCTACTACAAGTCTACTATGGACAGCGTCAAAAGAAACTGAAGGGATTGCTTTAACTCCACAAAAGATTGATTTGTTGTATGTTAGGACTACTACCATATGGAAATAAATTATTCCTATTATGAACTTTTTGTGTTTTTCGTCCTAGCGAAAGCCCTTTTTATTTATCTTTTTTTTTAATTCGCTGCAGGATGTTTAATTTGTGTCATAACTTTTAACAGATTATCACGATAGATGCAAAAAAAGTGGATGAATATAACATTGATTTTATAAAATTTCTAAGTTTGATAGTTTGCAAAATAAACTAGTTTGAAACTTGGTTTCCTTTTTTTGCGCCACACTGAACAGGGTGCGGAGAAAGTCCCCGATTATATAAAATTTTTAATTTAATGAGTTGTGATGGATGAAATAAAACAAAACTTATCACACAATTTCTCAATAAACCCATTTAACAGTTCTACAAAATATTTTTCAATATGACCACCATTGGCGGCGATTACTCTCTCGAGTCTACCTCTGAAGCTCTTTACTGCGGCACGGAACGTTTCTTGGGAATTTTGGTTCATTGACGCTCGAGAGGCTTCTTCAGAGTTTCCGTACTATCGTGAGCTGTAGTGCACGCTTCCTTCTCCAAGATGGACCACACACAAAAGTCCAGAGGGTTCAGGTCCGGCGATGAAGGAGGCCATAATTCCTTCCTCCAAAACGCAAGAAAGTGACGCTCACACCAATCCTGAGTTTAGTTCGCTGTGTGCGACGACGCACCGTCCTGTTGAGATGTAAAAGGCCTGTCCTTTAAATAATTCTTCATCTCGACTTGTCCGGGAGTCAAAATATCCTCGATATACGATTTTGTGTTAACTTTAGCGTCTTCTTTGACGAAAATGAGAGGAGATCTCCAACTCTCAGAGATGGCTGCCCAAACCATCACAGAGGCAGGCTTTTGGCGACGGAAAACAGTCTTTACGGATGGAGGGATACCGTCAGTGCTTTCTGCCAAAATTCTGTCGTTCTGGAGGTTGAATTTGGTCTTCATAGTGAACATTTTCTCATCCGAAAAGACGATCTCACCAACCTGCGTGTCATCTTTCATTGCATTCAAAAGAATCTTTGATCTGTCCAGCCTCTTCTGTTTCTGCAAGTCCGTGAACCTTTGCATCTTCGTAATTTTGAAGGGGTACAACTTGAGGTATTCTTTGACGATGGTTCTCATACTTTTTTCGTCGATATCCATACTCTTAGCCATCTTTCTCATGCTTCGCTTGGGGTTCCTCCTGATCCGCTCCCTAATGGTTTTGATTTTAGTTGAGGTAGATTTAGGTGCTTTCAACACCTTAACAATCTTTGGGTTTGTCTTCCCCGCGCAATGTAGCTGAATAATAGCCTCACGTTGACTCATTTTTACAAAAGACAATGTAAATTTAACAAAATATAAACCCTGGACATTAAAGTATATGATTATAGGAAGAGAATTAGTTGTAAATGGATAAATTTAGTAAATAAATAACATCTTTAATTTAAAAAATAAAATTTTATCGGGGACTTTCTAAAGGTTAATTTAAATTTTATATATAAGACATTGGCAACTGAGAGAGCAAAGTTGTGATTGGGTTGAATGTGACCCAATCACTGATCGCGCATGTGTTTTTTTTACCATGAAAAAGTGAACAGTAGTGTATTAAGAAGTTACAAGATGTATTTCTACGTTGTCACACGTCACCACATTACAATTAATTTCCTAATTTACGTGATTTACGACGATACGTATAATTTTTTTAACTTTTAAATTAATAAATATATTTTGTTTATATGTAGGAACTAAGTAAAGAAAGGCCGACAAATTTAAAGAAATGACAAGAAAGATATAATGTAATTTAAAAAGGATGTGCATAGAAAACACACGTCAAACCCCTTGAGGTTAAATATGTTTCATAGTAGCTATCAGATTCGCACTGTAAATTTTCAAATAAATTGTAATTTAATATATATCTTAATACTGTGCGTACCATGAATATAAAATATTATTTAAAAACTATGTTTTCTTATTACCAATTGCAGATTCGCTTAGTTCTCAATATAAAAATATTTCAAGTTATAACAGTTTACATAATATCTTGATATGCAAATATGCTCCTGTGTCATTGTGCAGACGTGTGGTGTTGTGTACCGCTCCTCACTTGTGTTTGTGAACAAATTGTATTCTATAACAGACTGAACTGATAGTTTTATAATACACTAGTCATTACTACTTCTACATAGTGTGTAAACCTTTGAACTACTACAGTAACTTGATAGATGTGCCTAGACCAACAAAAAACTCTACCAATCCTGCAGTGCCTCAGTTGACAGGAGAGCAGGGAAATGTTGTAAACGATGAATATCTTCAAGCAGATCGCGGCCCGGACTGCCTTTCTGAGGAAGGCAGGGTCATTCTCTCTCTTCTGATGGACAAGTTGGACTCTATTGTCAATGAACTAAAAATGAAAACTGACAGACTGGAGCATGCTGAACGGGAAAACGTTAGTTTGAGGGCGAAACTACTGAGAATGGAGGAACGTATCGACACACTGGAAACTCAAAATCGCTGCAACAATTTGGTGATGTCTGGCAAACTGTTATCTTCATTAGATGGTGATAATACTGAGCAAGCAGTCATTGGTATGCTTAAACGGGAATTGCAATATGAATTAAGCATTGAAAAAGTACAGGCTGCATACAGACTAGGTACGAAATCTGCTGCACAGTCGCCGGATAGTAGGAGTCTGATGATCAGATTCTGTGACAAGGAAACACGGGATGATGTAATGTCTGCTTGTAGGAGAGTAAAACCGGTTAATCTGTATGCAAATGATGATCTTCCTCCCACCCGTGCTAATGTTCTATATGTTTTACGTCAGGTAAAGAGAATGTCGAATGGAAAAGTGGTTGCCTGTGGTTCTCTCAATGGAAAAGTGTATGCTTATTTAAAGCCACCAAATCCCTCATCAAAGAATATTTCTTAATAGTATGGAGAAACTAGATGAAATCTGTATTCGTGAGCTCGGAGCTACCTCTGCAATTTTGTGTGAAGGTATTAAGTTAGATTGACCGAATTTTGTATGTTGCAGTCACGTGTATCGAAAGATACTCCTTGTTCTGCTAAATGCTGCAGGTCTCGGAGTTAGTTGGGAATACCTGGTAGGTTGCTGCCTATCAGTTGAGTTTCCATGAGCCCCTGAGACCTGCTTTTCTTGGTTCTTTGTAATCACGGTTCTTCTCGCTGTTTTCTTCTCTGACTGCTCTACTCGTATTGCTCTCTCTTCTGGTGAGTGCTGTTTTTCCTCTGATCTGCTGAGCCTTTG
Organism: Caprella mutica; assembly: GCA_947561585.1. Classification (NCBI taxonomy): domain Eukaryota; kingdom Metazoa; phylum Arthropoda; class Malacostraca; order Amphipoda; family Caprellidae; genus Caprella; species Caprella mutica. Next base: position 46,770 of record CANNZV010001874.1, on the reverse strand, counting down.
GTCCGTGAACCTGAATAATCTGATACTGGATGCATGTGAACTGTTGCTGAATCTCTTCAAGCTGCCCCTACTTAATGATGAATCATGTCCCTAGTTGACTCAGATCATTTGCAAGGAATTGACCCGGATGATAATCTATTTAATAATTATTATAGTTCACTCAGTGCTTATAACCAGTCAAGATATCATACCATTGATGACTTTAACTCTAGGTTTTCACATTTAAGAAGTTATTTTTCTCTCTGTAACTATAATATACGTAGTTTTAATTCTAATTTTGAGATTTTTTCTTCATTTTTGCATTCATTGAAATTAGAATTTAATGTTTTGGTATTAACTGAAACTAGATTTTGTGCTGAAGGTGGGGAAATTATCTCTGGGTTCAATGGTCATCACAGTGGGAGGGATAAGGGAGGCGGGGGCGGAGTTTCTGTTTATTGTGATAGCCGGTTGGCTTCTGAAAAATACACTGAGCTTTCAATAGTTAGCGATAGCATTGAAGTTTGTACAGTGGAAGTGACTGGGGGCGATCGCTCTCTGGTTGTTGTTGCAATATATAGACCGCCTACTGGCTCTATCGTTGAATTTTGTGACTCAGTAATGTCATTACTAAATCATAGTAAGGTGTCGGGAAGTGAAGTAATTCTCACAGGTGATTTCAATTTTGACCTAATTAAATACGAAAGCTCTATCTCAGCTATACAGAATTTTGTTTATGGAATGCTTTCATTGAGTTATCTCTCGCTTATAACAAAACCAACTAGATTTCCTTGTGGGAACCAATTGGGAAATCCTTCACTTCTTGATCAGGTTTGGTATAATAAATATGATATTTCTGATTCTGGTATTCTTATATTTGATAATACAGATCACTTTCCAGTATTTGTCATTCTTAGAAGCTTTTCTCCTGTACTGAGTGAGTTGGTAGAGATTAGATTTAGGAATTTTTCTGAAGTTAATAAAAATAGTTTTATTGACAAGATTAGTGATTTGCGCTGGAATTGTTTTTCTGGCGATATAAATTATGACACTGTAATGTTTACTAAATGTATAAATGATGTGTATTGTGAGAAATTTCCGATTAAAACTAAATATGTATCACACAAAAGACTCAGTAAGCCGTGGTTAACGCCAGCTATTTTAAAGTCTATAAAGCTAAAATCAGTTTACTACAGAAAATTTAAACTTGGACAAATTTCTGAAACATTTCACAAAGTCTATAAAAACAAATTAATTAGTATCATTCGTAAAGCAAAAAAAAATTACCATCATGACAGGCTCAGTAATTGTAAGAATGACATTAAGTCTACTTGGAAGTCTATTGGTGATCTGTTATTGAGTAAACAACCTAAAAGACCTATTTCAAAAATAATTGTAAATGAAACTCCAATAACAGACTCTTTTGCTATTGCTGGATATTTTAATGATTATTTCACTGGTATTGCTGCTGAACTTGCGTCTGAAGTACCAAGTTCAGATGGTGAACCCGGTAATTATGTAACTACTAATCTCTCCAATTCGTTTTTTATATCGCCTGTAACCTGTGAAGAGATTATTAAAATTGTTATGACACTTAAAAATTCCTCTTATGGTCTACATAGCATATCTACCAATTTTTTCAAACTCATAGTCATATATGTAGCTCACCCTTTATCTTTATTAATTAATAGTTCTATCTCTCAAGGTGTTTTCCCGGATTGTTTAAAACTAGCAACTGTGGTTCCTATATTTAAATCTGGTTCGGTATATAGCAATTACAGACCTATTTCTATACTGCCGTTATTGAGTAAAATCTTTGAAAAATGTATGTCCTGCAGACTTTCCAGCTTCCTGAATAGATATGATTTGATTAATAATTGTCAATTTGGTTTCCGTAGATCCTTAGGCACTTCAGATGCTATTCTAAATTTTGTTGAACAAGTTTACTGTAACCTAAATAAAAAGAAACATGTATTCGGTGTGTCTGTCGACTTCAGGAAGGCTTTCGACACAATTAGTCACGATGTTTTGTTGCATAAATTGTATAAATATGTTGTCCGTGGTGTTGCCCAGTCACGGTTTTGTAGTTACTTAACTGGTAGATCTCAGGTGGTGCGGATTAGCAACACGGTATCTAGTGTGGGGGCGGTGTCTTGTGGAGTACCACAAGGTAGCGTTCTTGGTCCTCTTCTTTTTCTGATATATATTAATGATATGCCTTCTATTTCACGCGACTCTTCCTTCACATTATTTGCAGACGACACCACTTTAGCATGCAGTGATGTTGATTATTGTGTAGCTATTAACCGTACAAATAGGGTACTTTCGGATCTTTATGAATGGACTTGTGCTAATAAACTTTCATTTAACCCAAATAAAACTTCTGTACTATCACTCACAAATAGAATTAAGGCTGTGAGGTCACCTCTGATTGTAAATGTTGATGGTACTCAAATAGATTTTGAAAGTGTTGTGACTTTCTTAGGTGTAAGATTGGACAATAAATTGAATTTTGGTGAGCATATAAAGTATATTTGCAGTAAGTTATCGAAAAATGCGGGTATCATCTATAAAATGTCTAAATTTGTACCTCAACATGTTTTGATAAATTTGTATTATGCTATTGTTTATCCGTGCTTACTCTATGGAGTCCTTATTTGGGGAGATGCTGCTGATGTACATTTAAACCAGCTTGTTGTTATCCAAAAGAGAATTATTAGAACTATAACATTCTCAGATTATCTTGCAGCTACTAAGCCACTATTTCTAAAAACGAATATTTTAACTGTCCGTGGTGTTTATAAGTATGCTCTAGGTACTCATATGTATAAAAAATATGTTAATGGTAGTCTAGTTTTTCCAGAGCATCCATATGGCACCAGAACTCGTGGGAATGCTCTTGTGACCTTCCAGAGACTGTCACAGTGCCAAAGATCGATTGAATTCGTTGGACCAAAATGCTGGAATGAAATTCCTGAAGATATTAGGAATTGTCAAACTGTTTCTAGTTTTAAGAGGAAATATAAATCTTTCTTAATACAGAGTTTCTCTAGTTGAACTTGGAACAAAACATAGTTATGTTTGCATTTAGATTTAGATTGTGTACTGGCTAGATTTTTTCCAATTTGTAAGGTGTTTATCATTTTTTTTACGCTGCCTCAATTTTTGAGAATATCGCTAGGGTTATGCTCTTCAACTGTGAGATCATATATTTAATATTAGGTAGCTTCATAGGGTTTATTCACTATCACCTCTTCATTTTCCTCTTCCACCCATGAGTGCCATTACCGGTGTTTTTGTCCCTTTTCATCACATTACCTGAAAAGTGACTGCACTCGCGGGGCGTCTTTACTTTATCCGTGAGCAATATGTCACCACAGTGGTAGGTGACTTTGTTCTTGGAGCCACTTTTCTTTTGACTGCTTCTTTCAGTCCCTTGTATTTTAATTTTCTTTTTAGCGTCGGCAATATGGATCTTGCTCCGAAGCAGACGTTAAAATCCCTACTAAAGTAATTAGTAGGGTTGTGACATTGCATATTTTGCATATGCTTTTCTAAAACGCATATGCTTATTTGATTCGCATATGCATTTATCAACATGCATATGCAATTATAAATATGCATATGCAATTATAAATATGCATATTCATTTACTAATTTGCATATATGCATTTAGCATTATTCATATGCATTTACCAATATGCATATGCATTTGCCAATTTGCATATGCATTTATAACTTATAAGCATGCATATACTTTTATAAATATGCCTATCCTGAAGCTGTCTGTGACGAATGGAAGAGAAGTGGGTGGCGTATATTGGGCCCCGAACTGTTGTAATTTGAATTATGGATTTTTTTTATTTTTTATTTATCATTTTTTAACGCTACTTGCAGTTTTAGAGGATGGTTATGCTCTTCAACTACAAGGTATTTGATTTTTGGGTTTGGTAGGCTCGTAGGGTTCATTTTCTATCACCTTTTCATTTTCCTCTTCCAACCGTAAGTGCAGGTTAAATCAGTGGGTTAACAACGTTAAGACATAGAGTTTATTTAAAGAGTAAATATGTTATACAATTAGAAGTCTATGGAGAGATGAGTGGAACCCATCTCTCACTGAGTAATGTTCAAGACAGACTGATTTCAGAAACTACATGACAGGGTATTTAACCCTCGACGGAAGTGTGATCGACTTTAGACCTTATGTCCGTTTCTCATTAAAAGTAATACTTAGTTATTGAAACAATAGGTAATTTAATATAGCTGAGCTAGTCTAACAGGAAGTTAACATTAAATATATAACGAGTGTGTAATACATTTAACTAAAATTTCAACACTCCTCCTCACACGACATTATATATTTTTCATACCTATTAATTTAACAAATTTGGTAAATCTATCAATAGGCAACGATTTAGAGAATATGTCAGACGATCCAAAAAAAAAAATGAACAACAATTTACATAGGAAATGAATTATTCTAAATTTAAAGACATAAATCTCATTTTAATCAATCCTAAAATTCAAAACATTAAAACTCAAATTGAAAAATTCTGAAATTCAAATTGAACAATCATAACTGCAAGAATTTTAAACATTTATTAATGGTTTAATTCTATTTCAAATAATTCCTTTCTTCCCCTCTTTTTATTTCTGAATGTCGATATAAAATAGAGTCTTCAGAAATCCAAAAAGAAAATATACTGTGTATATAAAATATTTCAAACTTACATATAACATTAAAACTCAAACCTATAACTGCAAGAATTTTAAACATTTATTAATGGTTTAATTCTATTTCAAATAATTCCTTACTTCCCCTCTTTTTATTTCTGAATGTCGATATAAAATAGAGTCTTCAGAAATCCAAAAAGAAAATATACTATGTATATAAAATATTTCAAACTTACATATAACATAAAAAATCAAACCTATAACTGCAAGAATTTTAAACATTTATTAATGGTTTAATTCTATTTCAAATAATTCCTTTCTTCCCCTCTTTTTATTTCTGAATGTCGATATAAAATAGAGTCTTCAGAAATCCAAAAAGAAAATATACTATGTGTATAAACTATTTCAAATTTACATATAACATAAAAAATAGTATGAATACACATCAAAACTGAACTTAACATATTGTGACATTCTTGCTTATTTTATTTCAATTTAACTTGTAAAAATTAACATTGATTAATAATCATGCAATTAAAATTAACATCCTTCCGTTAAAAAATAGAATTTCTATTTTTAATTATTTTATTGAATAAAATTTACTATTAAATTCTTTCTTCAGAAAAATTGAAAGTTCGTTTAATATTTTACTGCAAATTAGTTATAAATATAACCATTTCATTTATGTATATTAATTTAAAAATATTTCATTCCTGCAAATTCCTAATTTATTTTGACTCTAAAATTTTCTAATCATCAAAATCTAATTAGTATTTCAAAATGAAAAATTATTTATTTCTAAATATTCACTTCTAAATATTCACAAATATTCACAGTATGAATATCAATTCATCTGTATTCAATTCATATGCTCACCTAATAGACCGCGTACTTCTATTAAGTAAACATGCTGAGTCATCAATTAAAATAATAATTAAATGCTGTGTCGGTAGTTTTTGTTACGATTCAAAGATTAATCTGCTGATCATTAAAAAACAATAAAAATTCTATCTAACTACTATCCAAAAAGACTAATTTCAATTAATTTGAGAATTCACTTCACAAATGCTGAAGCAAATTGTACACCTGTGCAAGAACCGTAGAGGCGAAAGTTAACTAAACCTACCACTAGACTAACATCAGGTTATTCATTTACTGTGAATAGAACTACAATATGGCGTAAGTTAAATGTCAGTTAAACTAAGTCTTTTTAGCAACTTAACACTACCACTTTCTTGTGTAGCTATTTACAAACAAACAAGTCTTTTCTTATTTTACTTCTTGTAGTTGTAGTTCCCATAGCCACCACAAGTATGTGGAGTTGCTCCAGCTTTGCTGGGGCGTTTGTCCGGTTTGTTGTCCATAGCCACTCCAAGTACCGGCAGCTTGTCCAGTGGTTGCAGCACTCCAACCGCCCGGTGCCTGTTGTCCCCAGTTGCCGTAAGAGATTTGGGTTGGCGGTGTCTGTTGCTGCTGTGCATAGTAATTCTGCTGCTGTCCATAGTACACCCCACTGTTCCAAGTGCCGTATCCTCCTCCTTGCTGGGTGTATCCAGATTGGGGTAGCTCTGGGATGAGTAGTTGTTAGTTTGAGAAGAATACTCAACTTTTCAGCTTCTCTCCGGAGTGAGTCAGCTACGGTAATCCAGTTAGGGATGTCTGTCTGAGCTTCAAGTGCAGTGACAAGCACTTCAAACGGCCCTGGCAGTGATGACAGAAGACAAATCACCTTTTGTTGAAAGTATTTACTATCATTCAATACTTTAACAAACATAAACAACCAAAGCAGTTTACTGTTTAACTGAATTGATGTTTTAACATTATTCTAATTCATAAGAATAACTGAATATAATTATTAATATTCAATTGAAACAAAACAGAAGTCTTAGTTCGCAAGAGCCTTTTGTTGAAAGTATTTACTGTCATTCAATACTTTAACAAACATAAACAACCAAAGCAGTTAACTTGATTTACTGTTTAACTGAATTGATGTTTTAACATTATTCTAATTCATAAGAATAACTGCACTGAATATAAGTATTTACTATCATTCAATACTTTAACAAACATAAACAACCAAAGCAGTTAACTTGATTTACTGTTTAACTGAATTGATGTTTTAACATTATTCTAATTCATAAGAATAACTGCACTGAATATAAGTATTTACTATCATTCAATACTTTAACAAACATAAACAACCAAAGCAGTTAACTTGATTTACTGTTTAACTGAATTGATGTTTTAACATTATTCTAATTCATAAGAATAACTGCACTGAATATAAGTATTTACTATCATTCAATACTTTAACAAACATAAACGACCAAAGCAGTTAACTTGATTTACTGTTTAACTGAATTGATGTTTTAACATTATTCTAATTCATAAGAATAACTGCACTGAATATAAGTATTTACTATCATTCAATACTTTAACAAACATAAACAACCAAAGCAGTTAACTTGATTTACTGTTTAACTGAATTGATGTTTTAACATTATTCTAATTCATAAGAATAACTGCACTGAATATAAGTATTTACTATCATTCAATACTTTAACAAACATAAACAACCAAAGCAGTTAACTTGATTTACTGTTTAACTGAATTGATGTTTTAACATTATTCTAATTCATAAGAATAACTGCACTGAATATAAGTATTTACTATCATTCAATACTTTAACAAACATAAACGACCAAAGCAGTTAACTTGATTTACTGTTTAACTGAATTGATGTTTTAACATTATTCTAATTCATAAGAATAACTGCACTGAATATAAGTATTTACTATCATTCAATACTTTAACAAAAATAAACAACCAAAGCAGTTAACTTGATTTACTGTTTAACTGAGTTTGATGTTTTAAAATTATTCTAATTCATAAGAATAACTTCACTGAATATAATTATTAATATTTAATTGGAACAGTAACACAGCCTTAGTTCGCAAGAACCTTTTGTTGAAAGACTGTTTACCAAAGGATAAGGTCACAGATTTAAAGGTAATTTGTGACCTCTCTTGACACCTCTTCCGCAAAAATACTAAATCATTATATTATAACACAAGTGCATTTTTCGCTAGAGCAATCATTATAATTGACCTCATTAGCGCGTGAGCACGATTTGCTTACGCAAGCGTTTTAAGTGATATGTTTCATATAGGTTAACACTTTTTTTCACAGCACTTCGTTTTTATTACTATTATAAACTTCTAATTTGTTTAAACATAATTTGATTTATAAACTCTTATCGTTCACTGGGCCCATAACCTGTTAGAATTAGGTTAAATCAGTGGGTTAACAACGTTAAGACATAGAGTTTATTTAAAGAGTAAATATGTTATACAATTAGAAGTCTATGGAGAGATGAGTGGAACCCATCTCTCACTGAGTAATGTTCAAGACAGACTGATTTCAGAAACTACATGACAGGGTATTTAACCCTCGACGGAAGTGTGATCGACTTTAGACCTTATGTCCGTTTCTCATTAAAAGTAATACTTAGTTATTGAAACAATAGGTAATTTAATATAGCTGAGCTAGTCTAACAGGAAGTTAACATTAAATATATAACGAGTGTGTAATACATTTAACTAAAATTTCAACAGTTTTGTGTCCCTTTTCGTCATTGCATTCACTGAGAAGCTTTTCTGCATCCATGAGCTTTGTCACCGACAGTAGTAAGTGACTTTATTCCATATAGAACTACATTCCTTTCTGACTGCTTCTTGTAGTCCCTTGTATTTAATTTCCTTTTGATGTCAGCGATATGGCCTTTGGTTTAGAAGCAGACGATAAACCCCTACTAAATTCACTATTAATATGAATTTGCATATATTATGAATTATTATGCATTTAATAGTAATGTTCCAAATTTAAAATGTCAAGCATTTCAAAACACTTAAGTGTTTCAGAGAACGACACATTATATTGTTGGACTATAGGATACTATATTAGTGAAGTGAATTTTCATGGCTACCAGTTATTTAAGAACAGAAACTAAGAATCACGGGAAACGGACTATTCCCAGCCGGACTATTACTCGCCCGCGGACTTTTCCCCGTCAGGACTCCCCCCCCCCCCCCCTTCGGATTTCTTTAAAATTAGACTCTGGTTGATAATTTAATGTTGCGATTCTATATTTAATTTTCGAAAATAAATAGTTTTGACAAATAAATCCGTTGCCACGAAATTATATACCGAAGTCTGCCGTCTCAAATAACAGACCTTTTTTAAAAAATTTTTCTTTACTATTATTGTCACATGGGAATAGGTTCATAGTTGACTGAAAATGGGTCACCACCAACTTTTTAAACCGAACCAGTTTTGTATTGGTTACTCCTCGATTATTAGTTTTCATTGGAGAATTTTAGGGAAAATGTACGACGATATATATAAATCATTCTGAAACCTGACTACGCGAAAAGTCTTGATTTAAGGATTTCTGCACTCTAACTTACTTAGGTATTTTCATAATAATGGCTAAACCATTGTAAGATTTTTAAGGTACAAATATTAAATATACATATTAGATAAAAGACACTAAAAAAAGAGGTCAATATTTAGTGTAATAAAAATGTATACCTAGTAGGTTTATTAATTATGAGGTTAATTAATAAATTAATTTAAAAAAAAATAATAAAGTTTATTAATGATCTGTAAAAGCGTAAATTTGAACGAGTAGTTAATAGATCGCCATTTTATGTATAGCTGAAAAATGAAATAAGAGATTTTGTGTTTTATCAAAATCATACTTTAATAACCTAAATTACTGATATTTTATTCGACGGGGAAAAGTCCTGACAGGGAATAGTCCGGCGGGGAAAAGTCCTACTGCCATACTGACCACCTGTGTTTATAATCTGTAACTATTATTATCCTATTCTTTATTTACATTACTGTGAGTGTTACTTTTAGCTTGATGGCGCCATATAGTTAACAATATTCTTTAATTTTCGAACAAAAATTTAAAATCATATTCATTAGGTAAACAAAATGATAGAACACCTAAAGGTATACTGTATGTATAACAAATAAATTAGGGTGTTTGTTCAACCTCCCACCAGATATAAACAATAATTTAAACATGCTGGAAGTGCATATATTGCCTTCCTTTCAGTTTCAAATGCATATGCCTTTTTATATGCATTATCTTTAAGTGCATATGTTTTATCTGCAAGACATATGCGTTTTCTCAAATGCATATGCGTTTTCTCAAATGCATATGCGTTTTCTCAAATGCATATGCGTTTTCTCAAATGCATAGGAGTTTTCTCAAAAAGCATAAAACCTGTTGCATATGCAGTATATTTCCCAGTGCATATACTGCATATATGCAAATGCAAAATGTCACAACCCTAGTAATTAGTTATTCTCTATTTTTTTTATTTCCAAAAAGAGTAAACAAACGTGCCTCACATTTACCTCTTGTCTGCACTGTACTTGTACATTTATTTGTTTTATTCTTCTGCCTAAAAAGTTTCTATATGAAACTTCGTATAGGCTTGGATTTGATTATTGTTTAGATTACTTAATTTATAGCAAAAATTTGTAAATATAATTGTATAAATGCTTATATGTAATCGTATTTTTCATGTATGTAATCTTTTATTTTTATTTTTTTTCCAATAAAGAATCTAATCTAATCTATGTATTGAAGATGAAGATTTCATTGAACTTCATGATAGAAGTTTTGGGAATTGTTTTGTTATATTTTATTTTAGTAATCAGAGGTTTGTTGACACTCTTGAAACACAAATAAGAAACTGTGGTAGCTCATCTGTCTTAACAAATAAATTCATTATGTTAATAAACTTATACTGTTTGATTTAAACTTGAAAGTTTAATAAGCATTTAATATTAAAATAATTATAAGAGAAATATTTTATGTATTACAGAATATAATTAAGACAATTATTATTGTCAAATGTAAATTATATTCTATTTTTAATAGGAAAATAGTTTATGGACATAGTATGCTATCTGCATTCGAGTGAAAATAGCATTCTAAATTTTAACACTATCAACTATGAAGGTCATTATACTATCTGAATAACTTCACTTGATATAAGGACAATTTTGTGAATGATATTCGGTTATTGTGTGTACAACTGTAAATGTATATTTTTGCTCCGATTTCAGCTTCAAATTAAATTTATTGGCTTTTAATCATTAACCCTTTTCGTAAAACTGCAAGTAAATTCATTTTAACTTTCTATTTCTGGTCCCAATGAATATGAGGTACATCTCCTTTGTGTGCTTTTACGGTTCTTAATAGCATAAATAACATTCCTTGAATATAGAAATGATAACAAGAGCAGGCAACACTAAATTTAAATGTTAATAGTTTATACAAATATTATCCTCATATAATTTCTGAAGTTCATCAACAAATTAAAATATTCAAATTATTTATTATCTTATCTAATTAAGCTTCAGAAAACATAATGTTTATGCGTTAAAATTTATCGTTGCTGCAAGAAAAATATGTTGGTTGATACAAATAATATTATACAAATAGTGTCATACAAATAATGTGGTACAAATCATATGATACAAATAGTGTGATACAAATAGTGTGATACAAATAGTGTGATACAAATAGTGTGATATAAGTAATGTGATAATAGTAATGCGATACAAATATTGTGATACAAACAATGTGGTACAATAATGTGTTGCTAATAATGTGATAGGAAAAGTGTGATAAAACAATATGGCACAAATAGTGAGATACAAATAATGGAATACAAACGTAAAACAGTTTGATACAAATAACGCAAACAGTGTAATGCAACTAGTGTGATGCAAACAGAATAATAAAAACAGAATGATACAAACAGAAAGATACAAACAGAATAATAAAAACAGAATGATACAAACAGAATGATACAAACAGAATAATACAAACAGAATGATACAAACAGAATGATACAAACAGAATGATACAAACAGAATGATACAAACAGAATGATACAAACAGAATAATACAAACAGAAAGATACAAACAGAATGATACAAACAGAATGATACAAACAGAATGATACAAACAGAATGATACAAACAGAATGATACAAACAGAATAATACAAACAGAATAATACAAACAGAATGATACAAACGTAATAATTCTAACAGAATGATACTACTCATCCAACACACAAAATAAATGTTAGTTTATTCTTCAAAATATTTGGTAGATTGCATCAGTATTTTACTATTTCTATATTGGAATCTCTATATTACACGCTAATAAATCCTCACAAAATTTATACAGATGAGATGAGGTGTAATATTTTATATGCTAGGAAGGAAATGAAGATTCTGCTGACGAAATGTACTCGGATTGTGGATAGCTTGAATTTAGAAAAAACACCACGCCACATTTATGTGTCAGGCTACTATCACTTAGAGAGATCAACTTTGAGGGAACAACAGAGGTGGACACAATCTCTTGTTACCCAGTATCAATAAAGTTAAGAGAATATTCTCCATTCTTGTGTGAAGCTGTGGAATCTGATTTCTTATGAAGAAAAAGAAATACACTTATTAATTTGGAAAAAATGTGAAGAATGATTAATTTACCCATATCGTGCAGTATTAACTCATTGTATGTGTTGATCTTTGTGTATACTGTATTTTCGAATGCTTTAAGCCATACAAAAAATTTATTTACTGTACACCAATGATATTATATATTTTACATTTTTGTGTGACTACTTTGGCGTTGCTGTTTAATTCTATCTAGTAGTTCGATCTGTACTATCATCTGTTTGCGTTCTTGGAATGCCTTTGAAGCCTTCTGGTTTTCCAAGCTAAATAGAACATTTCAATTTTTCATAAAATTATTTAAGAACTGAAATTCAAGCCTTGCCTCTGATAAAATTGCTACTATATATGTAATAATAAAATTTATATACATAAACAGTATATCTGCAAATACATAAATTCTCTACAATTTTTCTGTTCGATTTCTTAACTTTTTAAGTTTACGGTTAAACCCTTCGATAAATTTTACAGAGAGTTTATACGGGAGTTAAGCAGAATGTCCTTGTTAGTTTAGAATTTTAACAACAGTTCGGGGCACAATGGACGCCACGCCCCTTCTCTTCCATTCACCACAGACAGCTTGGAGCGTCTAGGGGCTGACTATGCTTATGGATGCAGAAAAGCTACTCTGTGAATACAGTCACTTATCAAGGAATGAATGTGACGAAAAGAGACAAGCACCAGTGGCAGCACTCACTGGCAGAAGTGGAAAATAAAGAAGTGATAGTAAATGAATCATACGAGCCTACCTAACACAAATTTTTAAATCTCGTGGTTGAAGAACATAACCCCTAGTGTTATCATCTAAAACTGCAAGTAGCGTTGGAAAAGGATTATCATGGTGAAAATGAAAAAATACTATTCATAAACCAAATTACAACAGTTCGGGTCATAAAGGGACACGATTATATTCCTTCTTCTCCTCTTCCTTTTTTCCTGTCCTTCGCTCCTCCAGACTACAGTATAGATCTCTGGAGTTGTGCATCCATTTTCCCATAAGATGTCCGTCTCACAGTGTCTGGAATTGAAATTGGCTTATCTATTATTCTGCAAAAAGTAGTGATGTAACAGCTACAAATATATAGCATTGAATATGATATAAAATAGAATATGCTTTAACCTTATTATTACCTAGTTACAAAAAACGAATGCTCTGAAATTGAAATAAGATAGCTATATATCCATAGATTATTGCATTCATATTAGAAGTAGCTTTTGAATATTTGGCATCAAGTATCCATGAATAATTGGTGTCTGAATATATAACTAAAAAAACTGAGAGATTCACCACTGCCGCCAGTCTGCAGAATATGGGACATTTTTAACATTTTCTGTGCGAACAAACCTTAATTTCTTTCTATATTTACCTTCGCAACCTTGCGGAAGGTTATATTTTCATCGGAATTTATTTATTTATTTATCATCTTGTTATTCGCTTAACTGAAGAAGTGTTCAACCAAATTGCCTAAAATTTGGTGAAAGGATTGGTTTATGTCCAGTGACCTGCTGCTAGTCTTTTGGGAGTGATCCGGTCAAAGGTCAAGGTCACGGTCATTCATAACTCAAAAAGTATCGAACCATATTGCATGAAACTTGGTGAAACGATTGGTCAATATGCAGGAACCAGTTTGATAGATTTTGGGAGTGGACAGGTCAAAGGTCAAAGATCAAGGCCATTTGTAACTGAAAAAGTATTCAACCAAATTGTCTTAAATTTGATGGTACAAATGGTCAATGACCAGGAACGATCAAGTAGAATTTTGGAAGCGATCCGGACAAAGGTCAAGGTCAATTATAACTCAAAAAGTATTGTACCATATCGCATGAAACTTGCTTGGACGATTTGTTATTATCAAGTTAGTTGTTTCTTTAATTTTGGGAGAGAACGGGTCAAAAAAAAGGCGAAGGTATGCGCTCTACTGAGTGCACATAATCTAGTTACATGTATTTTACTGAGAACAAAAGCTAAAATATAGGATGTCTTGGAGAACAGTTTATCAGTTCCTACAGTCTGTGAGATTGAACTTTGTCTTTGATTTCAATTATATTTTTCAGTTCTTGCTTATTAACTAGCTAGATATTATTGATAATTCATTCATAAGATTATAACTGCTATAGTACTCACCTAGCTTTTTCAATGAAGACTGTACTGTTTATGCTTCTTTTAGAAAAATTTTGAAATACAAAAATCATAATTTTTCCTGATGTAGGTATATCAGTGAAGAGAACCCAATTTGCTATTAACATCGCCTTTCGTCATTTAAGGGTAGAAGAGCTGCACTGAAGAATCTCTGAAGCATTTTGACACTGAAAGAGAGGAGAAATGTTATTACAATTGCTTAAGCTGTAGCTTTATTATAATTGAATAATATTAACAATACCTATTATATAAATTCAATCCATGCTTTTTTTAAACTGATACCAGAAGCGAGTCAATTGGGATCTATAGGACTTGTTACACGGTGCGAGTTACTGTCGTGACAGTGGACAGCAGCTGTCCCACTGTACTCGCATGCGAGTAGTTCGACTCGCCTCGCCTGGTCACACAAGTGCGTGCTTATGGCTTGAAAATAGGCAGTTACGTCATATTTTACGTCACTCGTATAGTGTTCTTTGCTCAGCAATGACTAAAATAATAGGAAAAATAAATTTTCATTTTTTTTCTATTTCAAAATCAAATTAAATCAATTGTAATTTATTTATAAATTTATTTATAACTGTATATACTTTTAATAATTGAACAATTTATTTATAAATTTATAATTTATTTACGAATTTATAATTTATTTATAAATTGAAGAGTAACTTTGATTAGTGATCTACACGAGAGTTGTATAGTGCTCTACGCGCGTAGATCCCTCAATAATTATGCAGAATAACACCAAATGTAAAGTGCTCTAGGCGTGTAGATTACTATAAAAACGGCAAATCGTGACATGTAAAGTGATCTACGCGCGTAGATCACAGGCGTTGCAAGTGAGTGAAGTGAAGAGTGATCTACGCGCGCCAGTGTTATGCGTAGATCATTATTCACTGTATGTGCTACACCGTGTGAAGAGTGCTCTACGCAAGTTATGTTACGCGGCCTCTGATTGGTTGAAATTCATTTTCTAAAAATATTGCTCATTCATTGAAAACTATTTCAATGGTGGACTGTGATAGAGGTAACTATAAGAAAAATAGCTTTTTATTGAGATTATAAATGTAAGTTATTGTCAAAAAAAAAATAGTTTATAATGAAAAATTTATGTACGGAGAATTATCATTTTCCTTTCAATTATTATTATACTTTTTTAAATATTTAGTGATAACATGTTTCATAAATATTTATTATTTAAATTAATAACTAGACAGCTTGTCAGCTTATCCAATATTAATCTCACAGGAGAATATTTGAACATTTTTTTAATATTTTTTAAATTGTGAATATAAATTTTTAACGAATATGAGTCGATTTATTTCAATTACTACTGGTTCAAGCCAAATTTTTACAATTTTTGTCGCAAAATGTTATGTTTAAAAAGGATTTATCTCATTATTAACCTTAAATATGAACTCTTACTAGTTTTTTATATTTAGCTTTCACTAAAATTTTTATTAGAGATAATGTACTACTAAATATGTTAATATATATAATTATTACTAAATATACTAAGAATAAAAATGAATGCAACTCAACACTCACCATACAACTCACCATTCACCATACAACTCACCATTCACCATACAACTCACTACACACCATACAACTCACCATACAACTCACTACTCACCATACAACTCACTACTCACCATACAACTCATTACTCACCATACAACTCACTACTCACCATACAACTCATTACTCACCATACAACTCACTACTCACCATACAACTCACTACTCACCATACAACTCACCATACAACTCACTACTCATCATTCACCATACAACTCACTACTCACCATACAACTCACTACTCACCATACAACTCACTACTCATCATTCACCATACGACTCACTACTCACCATACAACTCACCATGCAACTCAACACTCACCACTCACCATACAACTCACCACTTACCATACAACTCATCATACAACTCACTATTCACCATACAACTCACTACTCATCGTACAACTCACTACTCATCGTACAACTCACTACTCACCGACGTACAACTCACTACTCACCATACAACTCACCACTATATATCCATGCAACTCACCATGTAACTAACCACTCACCATTCAACTCACCACTCACCATACAACTCACTACTCATCATACAACTCACCATACAACTAATTACTCACCATACAACTAATTACTCACCATACAACTCACTATTAACCATACAACTCACTACTCATCGTACAACTCACTACTCACCGTACAACTCACTACTCACCGACGTACAACTCACTACTCACCATACAACTCACCACTATATATCAATGCAACTCACCGTGTAACTAACCACTCACCCTGCAACTCACCACTCACCATACAACTCACTACTCATCATACAACTCACCATACAACTAATTACTCACCATACAACTAATTACTCACCATACAACTCAATATTAACCATACAACTCACTACTCACCATACAACTCACCACTCACCATACAACTCACTACTCATCATACAACTCACTACTGACCACTCACCATACAACTCACCACTCACCATACAACTCACCACTCATCATACAACTCACTACTCATCATACAACTCACTATTCACCATACAACTCACTATTCATCGTACAACTCTCTACTCACCGTACAAATCACTACTCACCGTACAACTCACTACTCACCATACAACTCACCACTATATATCCATGCAACTCACCATACAACTCACTACTCACCATGTAACTAACCACTCACCATACAACTCACTACTCATCATACAACTCACCATACAACTCACTACTCACCATGCAACTCACTACTCACCATACAACTCACTATTCACTATACAACTCACTACTCACCATACAACTAATTACTCACCACTCACCCTACAACTCACTACTCACCATACAACTCACTACTCACCATGCAACTCACCACTCACCATACAACTCACCACTCCCCATGCAACTCACTACTCACCATATAACTCACTACTCACCCTACAATTCACTACTCATCATGAAACTCACTACTCACCATGAAACTCACTACTCACCATACAACTCACTACTAACCATACAAATCGCCACTCTTCATGTAACTTACACTCTCCATGAAACTCACTACTCACCATACAACTCACTACTAACCATACAAATCGCCACTCTTCATGTAACTTACACTCTCCATGAAACTCACTACTCACAATACATCTTCTGTACTATCTTACAATAATCTCATTGATGAAACACTTAATTCTTTCCTAGTAATAACTAATTTATTGACAATATATCAAGTAGCTACATTTGATATTCGCAAATCATGTGATATTTCTAGTACTTAATAGCATATTGTTTTCTTATGTGAATACAACACCACTCACAACTAGTTAATGCGCTAACTTTTAACTACCCAACTAGGTAATGTATCTTGGTAGCTACCTAACTCATGAGGCACCATCTTGTGTATCTAATTATATAATTTAATTTGTAATAACTCAACAAGTGTATCTAGATACCTAACCTTAGGTACTCAGCTCATATCCAAACTATAGTATCTACCTACCTAATTAATAAGTAACCAAGTAATGTTTCTAGGTACCTAATAATATCGCAATTGGAGGGTAGAGAGGTAAAGTTGGGTAATGAAGCTTTTCCTCTACGGTAAAGTTAGGTGCATTCTTACCCAAATGTACTTCTATACTAATAGGAAATATCTCAAACGGTGTACCTTATGTGTGTTCTCACCCAACTACACCGCTCAAATAAAAGCTGTATTCTATTGCGGTAAAGTAGTGTCTGTTTTTCCACAACTTCACCTCTCACTGATTCAGTCAATGAGTTTAAGGTGAAGTTGTGTGTGTAGTCACCCAACTTGTCCTCTCAATAACCTGCAGTCTTCTGGCAGGGGGGGGGGTGTGGGGGCCTTCATAAAAAAATCTATTCATCGATTAGGAGGTGAAGTTAGGTTTGTAAATAGATACCCAACTATTCTAGAATCGTACATATATTTAAAAAAATCTTCTTGTCATTAGTTACGTAATGCGCATTAGCAATAATTTAATTAACATTACAAGCTGGTACCTAACACCTGATTGCTTATCATAAAGTAATTTAAAAGCACGAACACAAAACAATTACTACCTTTTGTTACTCATTCATGAATAACAAAATACACACTTTTTATTTTTCATTTATATTTACCAAACTACCATTATTTTAATAAAATATCATCGTAATATACACTCGTTTACCTACCTACTGTTAGTGCAGCAATAATACTAATTTGATATATTTACTAAAACTAGGTTCTGGATGTATTCAACTATTTATAGATAGCTACTGATTTAACAACCAATAATTTTCTGATTATTTTTCAGTAAGTATATATATTTTCAATCTACCTAATCATTGATCTGTTCAGATAATAATAACGTGTTGCATGTAC
The DNA here is from genome assembly GCA_947561585.1 of Caprella mutica. NCBI lineage: Eukaryota > Metazoa > Arthropoda > Malacostraca > Amphipoda > Caprellidae > Caprella > Caprella mutica. Next base: position 27,985 of record CANNZV010001874.1, on the reverse strand, counting down.
TGATAATTTAGAAATAAAATAATAAAAATAATAACAATAAAATGAATCAGTTTAAGTAATTAAAATATGGTTAGTGCATAGAGACAATGACACTAGTCGTCTTATGATACATTGAAATACTGATTATTGTAAACCTAGGTATCTGAAAAAACTAGGTTTCAAAATTTTAGTATTGTATTGCAAAGAAAAAGTGTTTTAAAGTGTATGGTAATGTTAGCATATTATTTACCCAATAATAAATAAAAACACTGCAATATTATAATGTTATATATGTATCGAATAATATTGGGTATTTATTATTCATTAATAATAAAAATACTCTCAAAAAACAACATAAGGGAGGAGAACGGGTTGACAATATATACGGAAAGAAGGTAGTGAATGATAGGTACACTGGGGTAATGCTAATTGTAGTCAAGGACAGACCAGGAGTAGTTTAACGACGCCTTTTGTAGTTTATTTACGATTTTAAAATAAATATATGTATATTGGGGAGCCTGCCACCCCCGAACCACCAACTTGCCAGGTAATATAAGCAATAATGAATCACAATCCTTCATTACCCAACATAATCTTTCATTGCCCACCATAATCTTTCAGTGCCTACCATAATATTTCATTGCCAACCATAATCTTTCATTGCCCACCATGATCTTTCATTGCCCACCATAATCATTTTTTACCAACCATATTCTTTCATTGCCCACCATAATCTTTCATTGCCCACCATATTTTTTCACTGCCTACCATAATATTTCATTGCCCACCACAATCTTTCATTGCCCACCCATAACCTTTCATTACCCACCATATTTTTTCAGTGCCTACCATAATATTTCATTGCCCACCATAATCCAACATAATCCGTAAATACCAAACATAATCCTTCATTGCCCACCATAATCTTCCATTGCCCACCACAATCTTTCACCCAAGCAACAAATCAACGTCGTCACGATGTTGGCTGAGCATCGTTTCTTGGTTGTCTGAACGTTGGTACAACATCAGTTTTCAACGTTGTCTGATTGTCGGTTTTTGGAAAAAAAATACGACGTCGAAAGACAACATTCGAACAACGTTGGTTGCCAACCTTATGTTTGTTTTCCGACATCTGTACAATGTTGATACAATGACAAAACAACGTCGTCACGATGTTGGCTGAGCATCGTTTCTTGGTTGTCTGAACGTTGGTACAACATCAGTTTTCAACGTTGTCTGATTGTCGGTTTTTGGAAAAAAAATACGACGTCGAAAGACAACATTCGAACAACGTTGGTTGGCAACCTTATGTTTGTTTTCCGACATCTGTACAATGTTGATACAATGACAAAACAACGTCGTCACGATGTTGGCTGAGCATCGTTTATTGGTTGTATGAACGTTGGTACAACATCAGTTTTCAACGTTGTCTGATTGTCGGTTTTTGGAAAAAAATACGACGTCGAAAGACAACATTCGAACTACGTTGGTTGCCAAACTTATGTTTGGGTTCCGACATCTGTACAATGTTGATACAATGACGAAACAACATCGTGCCAATGTTCGATTACGACTTTGTTTAGACATTAAAACACAAGGTTAAAACTACGTTGTTAATTCAACGTTGAAACAATGTTGTTTCGTCATTTCCAAACGACACTGTTACAATGTTGAAACAACATAGTGCCAACGTTCGACTGCGACGTAGGATAGACATAATTTGACAAGGTTAATACAACGTTGCTACCCAACGTTGAAACATTGTTGTTTCATCATTTTCAAACGAGGCCCACGAAGCAAAAATTATTAGGACAATATTGCCCCAATATTGTGTCAATATTGGGGAATATCATACACAATATTGCCTCAATATCAACTCTACAGAAAGGGAATATCAAAACAGTTATCCCCTTGTTAACAAGGGAATGAAAATATGAAAGTGAATGGATATTCCCTCGATATCAAGGGGAACAAGAGGGAATAAAAATATAAATATTCCCTGGATATCAAGGGAACAGAAAGGGAATATCAAATCAGTTATCCCCTCATTAACAAGGGAATAAAAATATGAAAGTGAATGGATATTCCCTCGATATCAAGGGGAACAAGAGGGAATTAAAATATAAATATTCCTGGAATCTTCCCTAGGGGAAGAGAAAGGGAATATCAAAACAGTTATCCCCTCATTAACGAGGGAATGGAAATATGAAAGTGAATGGATATTCCCTCGATTTCAAGGGGATGCATGTAATGCTTGTTGCAATACTTACACTTATCAAGTGAAATATATCAAGAGATGTGTGATTTCATGAAGAAACTGCTAGTAGTTCAGTTAAGAGATGTACACAAATAACAACAGACAAGGTACCATGGATCTCAATAGGTTACATCATGAGCACCAAGGCTGTTAATCATTGAATGTGCATCATCTTACATTTATCTCTCCTGCAGTAGGACTATCGATGTCATATCAAGGTGTCGATAAGATGTAGCTACATTCGCCATTCTATTTGCTGTTGAGTGGGGTGGAGCAGCCATGCTGATGGGTGTTGAGAATACAGACATCAAGGATCATAACTGAAATAAAAAGGATAATTAACATTTAGATCTTCATTAAGGATTAAAATAGAAATTAAGTAGTACAAGGAGCATTTCCACCAACACCTTACTCATGCAAAATAATTTAAACTGTTATCACTATTCAAATGAATAGAAGTATTTAATAAAAACAAAATGTATTTCATCTGTATAACTAAATTGAATTATTACACGAAACATTAACAGACATTGCAAAACGCATTCAGTCGTTTAGATTAGACATAGCCCAGACTATAATTCATGGTAAATTCCACCAACTGTGACTTGTAAATGGAATTTTTTCCCTTTAAGAGTAATATTCTAGCTAAGTCAAGTGGAATTTTAGCTATGTTGATTGGTAAAGTAATTATTAATTATAAATCAAAGGAGGATACAGACATCATAAAGTCCTTGGATAAGTAATAAGAATAGCTAATTTAGGATTCCCCCAAATGGTTTTCAGTTTCCCACTTTGGAGGAAACCTACCTTGATAAACCCTGTACAGCATATAAACAAAATTTTGATTTCATACATTTATATACATAAAAATACAATTATATTAATGACTAATATTATATAATGATAGCTACTTGAATTAATAAATTAATCATAAGTTCACCAATAAGCAATAGCTAGGCATAAAAATCAGACAATTTCTTTGATAATCTAACTGATTGAAAGATATTTGTATGTGAAAAAAAAACAGACCGATAGTTAATTAAATAACTTCCAATGTTGCAAAAAAGAACAGACTAATCGTAAATTAAGTAGAGATGCACCAATACCATATTAGTAACCGATACCAGTACCAAGTAGCTACAGTCACTTTAGAATTCTGGTAACCGACACCAATACCAAGTCTGATACCAGTTACTTTTTAAAAGTATAATACAGTTAATTAATTAACTTCCAATGTTGCAAAAAAGAATGGACTGATAGTAAATAAGTAGATATGCACCGATATCATATTAGTAACCGATACCAGTGCCAATTACAGTTACTTTAAAATTCTGATAACCGATACCAATACCAAGTCCAATACTAGATACTTTTTAAAAGTATAATACAGTTAATTAATTAACTTACAATGTCGCAAAAAGAACGTACTGATAGTAAATTAAGTAGATATTCATCTATTCCATATTAGTAACCGATACCATTACCAATTACAGTTACTTTAAAATTCTGGCAACCGATACCAATACCAAGTTGATACCAGATACTTTTTAAAAGTATAATACAGTTAATTAATTAACTTCCAATGATGCAAAAAAGAATGGACTGATAGTAAATTAAACAACTTCCAATGTTGCAAAAAAGAACAGACTAATCGTAAATTAAGTAGAGATGCACCAATACCATATTAGTAACCGATACCAGTACCAAGTAGCTACAGTCACTTTAGAATTCTGGTAACCGACACCAATACCAAGTCTGATACCAGTTACTTTTTAAAAGTATAATACAGTTAATTAATTAACTTCCAATGTTGCAAAAAAGAATGGACTGATAGTAAATAAGTAGATATGCACCGATATCATATTAGTAACCGATACCATTACCAATTACAGTTACTTTAAAATTCTGGCAACCGATACCAATACCAAGTTGATACCAGATACTTTTTAAAAGTATAATACAGTTAATTAATTAACTTCCAATGATGCAAAAAAGAATGGACTGATAGTAAATTAAATAACTTACAATGTTGCAAAAAGAACAGACTGATAGTAAATTAAGTAACTTCCAATGTTGCAAAAAGAATGGACTGATAGTAAATTAAATAACTTACAATGTTGCAAAAAGAACAGACTGAGAGTAAATTAAGTAACTTCCAATGTTGCAAAAAGAATGGATTGATATTATCTAAATTGAGTAATTTACAAAGTCAAATTACAATGTTGCAAAAAAAGAACAAACTTGGTTACTTGTTAAAAGATAATTGACTGCAATAAAAGAATGGACTGAAAGTAAATATATAAAGGAAAACACCAAATTAATCTGTAAATATATGAATGATCAAAATAGAATATTTCTGAAGTTCTGAAATCTTCCCAAATATCAGTTGAAATGATCATCAAATCATTCAAATGCACACTGGCTTCAGTATTCAAAAATCCAGTCTGTATTTGGTGCACAGAACTCCTCTGACTTTTTCAAAAATCTGAGAAATAGCTGCCAACATTTTTCATCAATTGGTGACTGGTCTAGTCCTCCAACATTTTTCCAGTTTCCCCTTCAAAAATTAATGATAATATACTTTAATATAGGAATTAATAGTTAAATATCCTTCGATATTGCAGGAATTTTTTTATTAGAGAAATTGAATATCTGTCGTCATATCATTGGAATTTATCATCAAATACAATTTGGTGTATTTGGTGCACAAAATCCCACTGACTTTTTTTAAAAAGGTTAAAAAATTCACTAAGAATTTGCAATAATTTTAATTTGGCTGATCTAACCTAAATCCAGTCTATATTTTATGGTAAATTTCATCGATATGTCAGTAGAATTCCAGACTGGCGACTGCAGGAACTGGTAAATCGTTCTCCAAGAAATCCTCTATATTATAATATTCAGACTTTTTCTCAGTAGAAATGTAAAATACATGTAAATATAGGAGGAAATTAGGAATTGTTCGCATAGAAAATGTTAAAAACATCCCATATTCTGCAGACTGGGGTCATCGTCACTAGAATTTAGCCCCTTTGAAAATAATATTCTGGCAAAGTCGCCCGGCCAAGTAAAATAGCATCTCTCATAAACTCGCCATTTGTCTCTCCAGCTCTCTCCAAAATTCAACAAATTCTCTCCAAAATGATAAATTTTTCATAAATTCTCTCCAAAATAACATTGTAGTCCATGTTTCAAGGTGTGGCAGGAAAGTCACAAGTTTAGTGAGAAAATGGAACAAGGTCGCCACATTTAAGATAATTTAAAGGAGAAATTTGACTCTCTACTAAAGATTTTACACTTGGAAACATCATTGTGCAGTTTATGCTCTTAGTCTGATGCATGTGCATCTCTTGAGACTGTTTTGGGAGTGATTTAATCGTTATTTACATGTTTTTCAACTCATTTAAACCCTCAAAAGTTGCCAATATACTGGCAAGTGCCAAGTGGCGACTTCGTCCATACTTTAAAACATGTATTGTAGCATAGGAGAAAAATAGATAAAACTCGCCATTTGCAATTGAAGGGCTCAAAATAACTGTCACAAAATCGCCATTAAAATGGCGAGTTTGGACATGCTTTATTTTATTAGCTACTTGGAAAGTTGGTAGATCTCTATAATTATTATTTAACTTCTATTCTAATTGGTATCATGGATACCAATTGAAATAAAAGTTGAATAATGATTATTATATAAAGATTTTTACGTGTTTGAAAATATGGAATCGTGCGATAACACGGAACTTACCCTAATAACTATTTATTCCTATGTTAGAATGTTAGGTACCATTCATTACGGTGGATAGATTGAGAAAATGTTGGTGGATCAGCTGAATTAGTCAATTAGCTACTGGAAATTTATGTTGGATTTTTTCAGTTTTTTTGAAAGTCAGTGTCTCAGTGAGACTTTGTGAACCAAATACAGATCAGGATTCGGGATCAACCAACATTTTCTTTATTAATCCACCAACAATTAATGGTATCATTATATCATAGGAATAAACTAATTTGTATTTGGTGCACAAAATCCCACTGACTTTTTCAAAAAAGCTGAAAAAATCCACCATAAATTTCCAGTAATTTGGCTGATCCACCAACATTTTCACAATTTATCCATCAAAAATTAATGGTAACATAGGAATAAATAGCTAAAAATCAAAAGACTTTGTCACAATATTATTTTTAAAGGGGAAAAAATTCCACCGAAATACAGACTGGGGAATAGTAAATAGGTATAGCTAAAAATCCACCACCTTGGGTCTGGGACCTTGGCTAGAATATTATTATCAGACACAGAGGGGAAAAATTCTGAAAAAATACATTCTGACCTAAATTCTAGGAATAATTAGTACGAGTTCATCGCCAAGTCCCGGTCTGTATTTGGTGCAAAAAATTCCACTGACTTTTTACAGAAAGCACCTATTTTTCGGTGGAATTTACCACGAAATACAGACTGGGAGTCTGGGCCAAGCCCAAATACAGACCGAGTTTTCATCTAAGTTAGCCTATCAAATTTAATTCAGAGTTCAGATTGCCAAATACAGACTGAGTAATGGAAAAATTATGAATTTATAAGAGTATGGAAGCAAGACCCAGATTGTATTTGGTGGTAAATTTCAAAGATATCTCGAGAGATAGCTTCAATTTCTCTAATAAAAAAATTCCTGCAATCATGCAATGATGGAGGATATTTAGCTAGGTAGATATTAGGTAATTCATATACCTAGGTATTACCATTAATTTTTGGAGGAGAAACTGGAAAAATGTTGAAGGACTAGGTAGGGTGTTTGTGCCAGTAATCGGCATACCTCTAGTAATCGGAATAGCAGACACATTGAGCATAATTTTCTATATAATATATTAAGGAATAGAGGCATACGTACTAAATTATTAAAGAATCAAGCACTATAATTGATTAGTAATTCTTTCTAATCATTTAACCACACAAATTAACAGGTAGCTTCCAATCATTGTCGGAAAGTCAAGTTATAGGTCAGTTCGTTGTATTTTTCGTAAGAGAACAGTTCCTCTTTGAAACTCCTGAGTGTGTTTCAGTAGCTTTTAATGTACCAGGTGTATGTTTTTCTAGATGTACAATTTACGGTCTATCAGTGCATTTTAAAATTTAAGCAAACAAATACTTACTTTTTATTTAAAATGGTAGTTCGATCACTAGATTATCAGAACATCTAATTTTAATGTTCGGACAGACTGGCCGATTAAACATAGAATCCATCCGTCCACCCTGACGATTACTGGAAAAACTTCCCGTCATGCGTCCGATAACAAACTGGTATTTTAACTCATTAATTTATATCGTTACATTGACCAATAACATGAATGAATAAATTTTGAGATAGTTAAGCTTGTATATTCTCCGAATAAAGTACGTTATTACATATGATAACAATATATGATTACTTTAACGTCAAAAATATAAATATTTTACATAATCATACCCACTTATATAGTGTCACGTGTGAATTATATATGGCGTTTGTCAATAACCAAAATGCGTAAAATTCAATCAGAAGGATTTAGAATCAACAGAAAACCGGACTTCCACTCCAGGTTGTGACGTCATTAATAGCGACAAAGAATGGTTGAATCTACATCATAATAGTGGAAGAGGGCAAACTAGAGGGAATGTAGACGGCATATATATCGGCATTTATTTTATAAGGGGACATTCGAATTATGTCCCGTTTAAACTTAAACAAAGCAACAGTTATTTAGTGGCCGAAAATTACTTTTTCAATGAAAATCTAATTGAGGTAAAGCAATTTCAAAATAATTTTTATTAGTAAATAAAATGTGTTATAGACTTATAGTTAGCATTATAATAAGGCTAAGATATCTGCAACTAAATAGACATAAAATGCACATGACAATTACGGCTTGCTTTTATTTAAGATAGTTACCCCTTTTTTCAGAACTATTCTAATCAAAGAAAACGTATAGAGGCTAAAACTAAATTAATTGATATTACTAAATACCAATCTGAGTCTTCTGAGAAATGAATAAAATAAGCATTGATTGTCAATTTTAAAACATCTGAATATAATCTATGTATACTTGGCAGACGAATCAAATATATAATAAACCTTAATTTAAAGTATCCGTTGATTCTTAAAGCGGCCGGGTAATTATTTCCTCTTGCATGTAGAAGGTAGCAGTTGTAGGAGCTTCAGCTTATGTAAATAAATAATCATATTTATATAAAATAACTTAGTTTTCAATTCTGATGTATGGCAAACAACAATGTATAACTTGTTCAAACTTTCGAATGAAATGACAACACTAAAATATAACGTATTTTTAACCATTGACGAAGTCTTTGATTGTGTGTATGGGTAGGTAATAATAATATAAACATAATACTTACCATTACTTAGTACAGTAGGAATTACGTTAATAAAAAATACATATTTATTGTATAGATATTAGGTTATGACTAAATCTATTACTAGTAATTAGAAGCGGGAGAATAATTATACTATATACTATTATATTAATCAGTCACTAATCAACAAGTATGACGAACATTAGTTCCTTATGATTGGCCACCTGACGATAATAGAATTGGAATTGACCGAACATAGATATTGCTATGACGATTACTAGCATTTTAGACTAATGGGACATTTTTACTTTTAATTGCATAAGTAATAATATAAATGTGTTTATGTGTAAAGCGATTTGAAAGATAAAAATTCCAGCTTTCTAATTATAGTTCCATCGCGTTGGTAGCGTTTATAAGTGACTCGTTATTGGTATTTGTTTGTAATTTATCCTTAAGTGACCGATTACTGGCACAAACACCCTACCTAGACAAATTGATGAAAAATGTTGGCAGCTACCTACCTATTTACTACCTATCAGATTTTTGAAAAAATCAGAGTAGTTCAGTGCACCAAATACAAACTGGAGCAAGACACATACACACATTTAACTAGTACACTGAATAGGTTACAGGTATGATGATGATGGTATGTATCACCGTATCATGACTGCTTATTTATCTGGTTGATCTGAAAAATTTGTGGAACACCTCTCTGAAAGGTGTTCATTCAATGAGTGCACATCAACATTATTTTCAGTGTTGTTTTCATAATATTCTCACTTTGTTCAATGACAGGGTTACCTATTGTCTTGGGAGTCCGAGAAGAGAGGAAGAGCATTTTCACTTAAAAGTTCACTTGCAAAGTCACTACAAGATTTTTTTATTTTATAATAGTTCCTAAGAGACATAATTGCTTTTTAAATATTTTTTCTAGGTTTTAACACAAGAAGTTTTGTAGCAGATGAAGTAACACAGATCGAAATGATTCACATTGATCTCGGCTGAAAACTGAACGCTATTTCGAAAAGCGTTAAAACGGTTATAAAGCAGTGTTGCCATTCCACTGTTTATAGCATAAGAAATGTCGCAATCTACAGTTGAATAATAATTTTCTAATGACAGAGAGAAAACAAAAGAATAATATCTACGTATATTAAAAATAAATATAGTTTATATTCATTTGGATTTATAATTGTTATTTATTCTGTCATGTTTCACCCTATTTTTTCCGAAAACTAACACTGACTGTAAATTGCAGGAATTCGGATAGGTTAGCAGTGTTGCAGCTTCATTGTTTTTAAACAAAGAAATGACGCAATATCCCTTTTTGAATAATTGTATAACAAAACAGGTACCTAAAGAAATAAAAAAAGATGTAGGTATACGTTAATTATCTAGTTGTTATTTATTAACTATTATTTTTAAATATTACCTATCTGATAATTTAGTTTCAGCTATTATATATCAAGAGTCACTGTGATGATGTACAATCAGAGAAAAGAGTCACTGTGATGATGTACTATCAGAGAAAAGAGTCACTTTGATGATGTACTATCAGAGAAAAGAGTCACTGTGATGATGTACTATCAGAGAAAAGAGTCACTGTGATGATGTACTATCAGAGAAAAGAGTCACTGTGATGATGTACTATCAGAGAAAAGAGTCACTGTGATAATGTACTATCAGAGAAAAGAGTCACTGTGATGGTGTACTATCAGAGAAAAGAGTCACTGTGATGGTGTACTATCAGAGATAAGAGTCACTGTGATGGTGTACTATCAGAGATAAGAGTCACTGTGATGGTGTACTATCAGAGAAAAGAGTCACTGTGATGATGTACAATCAGAGAAAAGAGTCACTGCGATGGTGTACTATCAGAGAAAAGAGTCACTGTGATGATGTACTATAAGAGAAAAGAGACCATGTGATAATGTACTATCAGACTACTAGAATCGCATCACTATAAAGTACCGTATGTTAAAATGCTGTTGTAAAATTACATAATAAAATCAAGTAAATTCTCCTTGCTTACTAATGCCTGTCAGATCTTCTACTAACGTTATTAAATGATATATTATATCCCAACAAACATATGAATGTCGATTCGATGCCGTTTGCTGTCGAATTCGTAGCGCTAACGGTGGGTATCGACTTAGCAACCATTTCGACTCATAGTAGATATCAGAATGTCTGTTTCTAAATGATATCTGAATTTACACTCCGAGTAGAAACACGAAAACCTATTCATGGTTTTAACAGCATCATCTTGACGTCAGCATGTCTGTTTCCAAACGATATATGAATTTATACTTCGACCAGAAGTGCGAAAACCGATACGTAGTTTTAAAAAATCGTTTCAAATTTGGAAATTCATTTTCTTATCTTCCTGTTTTATAATACGTATAGAAATGTAAGAATAATTTCTATTCAATTGGATTGTAGCTTTCTATATAACATATGTAGTGCTCCCTTTAAACTATTCCCAATAATTAATACACTTATAGGGGACTACGGCAGTTGTAAGTTTACGATTGAGCATTGGCACGCTGGTGCGATTGTGAACTGGATCAACGAAAAGTAAGCGATATTGGAACATCGGTTGTTGAACAATGTTCCTCCAGTACTGTGAAAACGAAATGGATAACCAATCAAGTGATTTTTCGATGGCTGCATTTAATGTGATGAATCTATCTAAACTGCTTATTGTAAATAAGCCCGGAGGGGCTCCTGAAGCTGTCATTGGTGAATAGAAGAGAAGGGGGTGGCGTCCAAACTGTTGTAGTTTGGATTATGTATTGTCTATTTTATATTTACCATGTATATAGTGTTTTTAACTCTCCATGCAGTTTAAGAGAATAGCGCTCTACAATTACGTACGAGGTCTTAGATTTTGTGTTAGGTAGGCTCGTAGATTTCATTTACTATCACCTCTCCTCTTCATTTCCCTCTTCCTTCCTTGAGTGCAGCCACATTACTAGGTAAGTGACAGCAATCACGGAGTAGCTTTTCAGCATCCATGAGCTTCGTGACTTTGTCCATCTAGCCACTTTCTTTTCTGACTGCTTCTTCCAGTCCCTTGTATTTCATTTCCTTTTGACGTCAGCGACATGGCCTCTGGTTAAACCTCTACTTAACGTCAATAATTAAAAGTTGGTGGGCTATTTAACATGTTCCATTTTAGAGTAAATTCTCTGTTATCGGACGGTTCCACATTTTCGAATATGTAAGAAATAAATATAATAATTATCATTATTAAATTCTTACCTAAATTGGTATCCATGATACCAGTACGTAAAATACAAGTTTAGAAATAGAAATTAATACATAAATAATTTTTCTACGTAAAATGCGGAACCCCATATCCGATAACTTGAGCTTTCACCTAGTGCCAAAAGCTGCAAATGAGACTATTAAAATTCAGTGATTCACATTATAGATCATCAAACTTAAAGTGATAATCGGACTCAATAAATCTATATATAATAACTACCTATTATTTAACTTTTATTTCAAATGGTATCATACCTTCAGCTATTATGTTACTAATTAAATAGTGGTTTAATAATAATGATTATATTTTCCTTTATCACGTGTTCAAAAAAATATAGACCCAATTAATAACTTGGAACATATACCCTATTGCTAAAAATATTTCACAGAGCACAAAATTCCTGATTGTTCAATGAAACACAATTATATAAGTCAAAATATCAGACTAATTACTCAACTATTATGACCTATATTTACTGAGTGAGAGTTAATCTATGGTCAAATTTTAATTAATGCATTCATTACTTTGAACTTTCATCACAGAGCTTTCATCTTTATTCTAAGTCGTGGCCTCTAAACATTTTCTTTAATTTGAACTCATAGAGAACCAAATTTTCAAGGAGTTACAATTTTATAAAAATATGACCAACTCATTACTATTTGTAATAAGAATAAGTTGTGATTTTGGTTATAAAAGCGGTGCTTGTATATATTGTTCTATTCACTTTAAAATATCTTCAAGTATCTCCGGGTAGTTTAATATCAAAATTTTTTTAGTCAAATGCATTCACGGTGGCAAAGTGACAGAGCTACAGGCACGACGATGGTTGGACCCACGAACGATACCCGGACACGTCACTTCATTTCTTCCCATTTAATTTATATATAACATTATGTAAAATTAATCAAATTGATATGCATCTAAACGTACAGTACGTTATATCATTGAAGTAAAGGTTTTCAATTTTAATTTATTTATTTATTGGATGCAAGTGGATATCGTTTCGAAGCATATTAGATATATAATTAGGCGTCTGTTCGATGGAGAATCCCTATGTATGTTGGATGTCGTAATTTATCTTTCTATTCAACGCTGTATAACGGTATCGCTTCGATGCCAAATATACTTGATGTGATGCGGTTTAGCGGTGCAAACGGATATCGGTTTGATGTCACCATGTCTAATTTGTTACTGGTATTCGATGTCGGAAGAGAGGTTTCACAGAGTCGTATAGACATCGAATAGATACATTCATGTTTGCTGGGATGTTACTAGTGTATTTTCCCGTTAAAAATAACGTGTTTCAAAGTTTCAATTTTGGCTCTTAACCCGTTAAAAGTGTACTCTCTCATTGAAATAAAAACATAAGAATTAAATAATTAAATTTAATCCCGTGCGTATCATGATTACATTATTATTAATAATTTTCAAAATATTTATATTTTTCTATAAACTCCAAAATGAAGAAAAAATTTCTCTGCATTATTATTATTTTAGCAGTCTGTATTCATGATACAGCTTGCCATAAAGAAATTTAATTGTTGGTTAATGTTATTTAGATAGGAGAAATTACGGACAAAAAAAAAATATATAAATAAATAAATAAGCAAATAAGTAAATAAGTAAATAAATGTTTCTGGGGTTTTATTATATAGGTGGGATTTACATTACTAGTGTACCGGTGCCCGTCATAAATGACGGCATTTATTAAGTGCTCAAAATCTCACACTACAGTTTCTCACAAATAGATAAATTGTTCAATGGCAATTATATTTATAGTTGAAGCGTATACACTTTACTTATCTTCTTTATTTAAAAAAAAAAACATTTCTGTACAAAATCTCGTAGCCACTTTACGAATTTCATCTAAATGAACATTGATTATTATTTCTAAAGAAGTTACAAACAAAAAAAAATTATATATAAATCTTCACATATTGCTCTTTATTAAATAAGGGGATAAAACAGGCAATGTTCATCCGCTGTGTCATAGAATTGGTGAATGAACAATATAATTCACATTAGTTATAGAGGTTCGTCCGATATTGTACCAACATTGATGGATGACCTACTAAATTCAAAATATTAATCTATGTTCGTACGATGTTGTACCAACATTGGTGAATGACCTACCTAATTCACTGTTATTCGATGCTTTCCGATGTTGTTCCAACGTTGTTGAATGACCTATTAATTTCAAATTGTTATTCGATGTTTGTCTGATGTTGTACGAACGTTGTTGAATGACCTACTAATTTCAGATTGTTATTTGATGTCCATCCGATGTTGTACGAACATTGTTGAATGACCTACTAATTTCAGATTGTTATTTGATGTCCATCCGATGTTGTACGAACATTGCTGAATGATCTACTAATTTCAGATAGTTATTCGATGTCCATCCGATGTTGTACGAACATTGTTGAATGACCTACTAATTTCAGATTGTTATTTGATGTCCATCCGATGTTGTACGAACATTGCTGAATGATCTACTAATTTCAGATACTTATTCGATGTCCATCCGATGTTGTACGAACATTGTTGAATGACCTACTTAATTCACATTATTATTCGATGTTGGTCCGATATTGTACGAACATTGTGTAATGACCTACTAATTTCACATTATTATTCGATGTTGGTCCGATGTTGTACGAACATTAATGAATGACCTACTAATTTCAGAATGTTATTCGATGTCCATCCGATGTTGTACGAACATTGTGTAATGACCTACTAATTTCAGATAGTTATTTGATGTCCATCCGATGTTGTACGAACATTGTGTAATGACCTACTAATTTCAGATAGTTATTTGATGTCCATCCGATGTTGTACGAACATTGCTGAATGATCTACTAATTTCAGATTGTTATTCGATGTCCATCCGATGTTGTACGAACATTGTTGAAAGACCTACTAATTTCAGATAGTTATTCGATGTCCATCCGATGTTGTACGAACATTGTTGAATGACCTACTAATTTCAGAATGTTATTCGATGTCCATCCGATGTTTTACGAACATTGTTGGAAGACCTACTAATTTCTGATAGTTATTCGATGTCCATCCGATGTTGTACGAACATTGTTGAATGACCTACTAATTTCAGATTGTTATTTGATGTCCATCCGATGTTGTACGAACATTGCTGAATGATCTACTTAATTCACATTGTTGTTCGATGTTCGTCCGATGTTGTGCCAACGTTAATATGTGATTGACTAAATTCACAACGTTGTATCGATGTTCGCACAACATTGTGAAACAACAAGACGACCTTGATACAATGTTACAATGCTAATACAATGTCGTACCGACGTTGTTTTGCTGCCTGGGCAATGCCTACCATAATATTTCATTGTCCACCGTAATATTTCATTGCCTACCGTAATCTTTAATTGCCCACCATAATATTTTATTGCCTACCATAATCTTTCATTGCCCACTATGATCTTCCATTGCCCTCCATAATCTTTCATTGCCAACCATAATATTTCATTGCCCACCATGATCTTTCATTGCCCTCCATAATCTTTCATTGCCAACCATAATAATTTATTGCCTACCATAATCTTTCATTGCCAACCATAATATTTCATTGCCAACCATAACCTTCCATTGCCCACCATAATCTTCCATTGCCAACCATAATCTTCCATTGCCCACCATAATCTTCCATTGTCTACCATAATCTTCCATTCATTGCCCATCCTGAAAATTATGTTTCATTGCCAACTATAATAATCCATCATGGCCAACCAAAATAATCTATCATCGCCCACCATAATAATATATCATTGTCTACCATAATAATCTCCAAAATCCACCATTTTAATTGGCCTATCAATATATTTCATGGCCCACATTTTACGTAAAGTTTATTTTACATAAAAATCATTTACATGAATACATCTAAATACCCCTTTCTTGGTTCACGTCCCTAAATGTTATAGGGACGTGCACTAGGAAGGGTATTTTTAAATTAATTTATCTCAAATTTCATTTGATTAAATATATTGCACAAATAAATATTAATTAACAGAAAAATTAGTATCTTAACTACAAATACAAATAATATCAAAAAGGAAATTTAAATTTGAAATTCAGCAAATTAAAGAATATAGATTTGGTTCCAGAACGTGCAAAAAGTCTATGGTAAAATGTAACCACATTTAAAAAAAATGTTTTTTTTTTAATTTTATCATCATTATTTTTGAGAATTAGAATTTGATGAAACGGCCTAAAGAATAGTAGAGTGAAAAATTCTAAGCAAAATGAAACGAATCCCATATCTCTAAGTCGAATAACTAGGGGATTTTGATACAGTTTATATTTTAAGAGTTTTTTTCTTGGGGGGTGAAAGTTAAAATAGTGACCGTACCCTAGTTAGTTAGGTATGTAAGAAATTGTATTTCATTTAATTTTGCGTGTACAATATAATTATTGAGGTTAGTATTAGTATTACTTAGGTAACAGTTTGTCAAATGGTATTCAATTTTTGCAAGAAAAACTAACATTTTTTTGACAATGCAATAATAATTATTAATCTTTAAACATAGATCACACTAAGCTTTACACTGAAAAATTAAATTATAATTCTTCAGTAATACTTGTATCCTCATTATTACATGTATTACGTACCTTAATATATTCATCATTCCATTACTCCACTTCTCTCAATTTAACGATACATTTAACTTGTATGTAAGTGACACATTAGTGACACTTTTTCACGTCAATTTCATAAGCTTCAAAATACATTCAATTTTCAATAGGTGCTACCTACATGAATGAATCTTTCATAAAAAATACTTAAATGCATGGTTATCTGGGGTAAGTTATGAATTATTTGATAATTCCACATTTTCGGTCAAAGGAGAATAAATAAACATTACCATAAAATATATTATATACTCTTTATTTTAATAGGTATTAGTGATAATTATACGAATACCAATTAAAAATATTAAATGAATTTTCTCTTATATGACCGAAAATGTGAAACTGCCCGATGATTCGTAGCTTAACCTATTACTTATATCAATTTATTAAAAAATTTACAGCTGAGCACTGATAGCTTCATTTATTTTAGAAATTAAGGAATTTAATAGCATTATCTACCTATATAGTTTTAAATCAACAAACCAATAGTAGGATGGTACTTATATCAATAGTATCATTAGAGTCAGACTCACGTCACAAAATACGTCCGATCATTCGTAAATAATTATTAGTCAACTCAATACAAAATATTTAATTCAGTATTAGCCACATTAGTCCGACATTTTTGCATGTTATATCAGATTTAACAACAATTATATGTACATAGGGTATATATGTAACAAACTACCGGATACAACGTACTACATTTAAATGATGAAATAGAATGAATGATTGCATCTTACAAATTCATATTAGAAATAGAGTCAACTAAGAAAGGAATATAAATTTAAAAAAACGAAAGAAAAAGTATTATTTTATTATTTGGATTATTTTTTAATTGAGTATATCTATTTAATAATCATTTTTATTTTAATTAAAAAATAAAAAGAGAAATAACACAGAAAGTTGTAACTGTTACAACTTCTTAGTGCACTAACTTTTACTTACTTAACTAGTGTATCTTGTACCTAACTCATGACTAACCAACTAGTGTATCTAACTATCTAATTTGATTTGTGTTAACTCAACAAGTGTATCTCGATACCTAACGTAAAGGGTGTAGGTCCCCCCACCCCCTGTTTTTTAATTCTTATTTACCTATATTATTTAATCCTTATTGACACTTATGTAGTTCATTAATGATTAAACATGAAATATATGAATATCGGAGGGCGTGCTGCCCAACCCTACCCTCCTGCCAGGTCATTAAACAGTCATGAAGTGTGCAGTACAACAAACTACATTAGCAACTCTCAGTTATCTCTATCTAAGTAGTTCTTCATTTGTTCAACTAGGCAAATAAGGATTTACAAAAAAAGGGAGGGGGGCTCATGACCGGGGGGGGGGGGAAGGGGGCTCTTTGCCGTTTGACCGTACCCCAACCTTAGGTAGGTACTCAGTTCATAACTGTCAAACTGTAGTATCTAGGTACCTAACTAGTAATTAACCAACTGATGTTTGGTTATAATAATATCCAAATTATTAGCAAAGACAATATAAGATGCTCAACTTGATAGGGCACATGCAAAAATAATAACAACCAATCAGAAGCGATCAGTAGCATACGTCACACCAAACAATAGTAAACGTACGACCCCCCCCCCCCCTTGATATTCACAGAAGGATAATCTTTTAGTTTTAACGTGTGAAGTCATTAGAAATATAAATATTCTATACTGATTAGGAATCAGAAAACTAATTACTTTATTTATAATTAAGTTTACAAGATCGCATATGTGGTTCAATTTAGTATTTTGAATATAATCTACCATCTATTCGGAGAATATTCATAACTAGGTATACCAAGCGAGTATAAACGTAAATAGGTAGCATACTGTCTTAGACGACACTAAGTTGTAGGTTGGGGTGGAGAAGTTGGGTCACAGTGCTGACGTCAGTGCAAACATACTCTGTATTTTATAACATGGAGTTGAGCGTCTATCTTATATTGTCTTTGTTATTAGTGTATGTAGGTCCCTAACTTATTTATACCTGATTATAGTAGCTATGTACATATTTAGTAATTAACGAACCAATGTTGGAAGGTAATTTCTACTATACAAAATAGTGACTCTATGTACATAACGAGTAACTAACTACTCAACTACATTTGTATCTTTTAATAAATTAAACTTCTATGCCCGAAAATAATTTGAACTTCAATATATTTACACTGTTTATAGCGCTATCGGTATAATATAAAATTTAAAGAAATATTTATCCTTTATAATCACGAACTAGTATAATAAGTCTTAAAGTCAACATTTTCTTTGACAGCGAATACGATAAACAGTGATTGAGAAATCAATATGTAAGTCCACTAGTGTATGCGATTTTCTGGGAACAAACCTACGTACACACATTCATGGTTATGAAGAATGACCAGTGACTAATACGCTGCAATTTAACTATATGTTAACACAAATGTATTGTATTTAGTTGTAAATAAATATAAATTGATAAAGAAATAGAAGTTCACGGTCAAATAGGTTATTTGTTCACTCTGTAATCATTTACCGCCAAAATATTTTTCCCAAACTGTAAATCAGTGTTTAAGTACAGATCCCCCACCGCTCATTTATCTCACACACCTCCCCCCCCTCCCCCTCTATCAGTAGCTACTTACCGTAATGTGTAACAAATTATTTATGAGCCTTGAACTGCAGAAAACTTAGCATTGTCAAATGATAGAAATGTATTTTGTTATACTTAAATTATATTATAATATTGAACTGACATATACAATTATTATAGGATATGAATTTTGATTATCTATAATAATCATACAGTTTCATCACTTCTTGTGTTTCTAAAAGAAACATTAATAAAATATTAAAATCCAATTAGGTAGGCTTATCACATAGTGTGGATAATAAGATGTATTATTTTGACCGTTATTTGAATGAAGATTTGTGATATATTGAGTGATAATGATAGCATTTTTAAGTATGATTGATTGAATTCATTGTTTATTTTAGTTCAGTTATTCAATTGAGATGTAAATTTAAATAAATAATTAGATTTGAGAATATTGATTAGTTATTCACACTTTAGGTACCTGACTAATTAGGATAAGTTCCGATTATCGAACGGTTCCATATTTTTGAGCAAGTAAGCAAATATATTATAACTATTTATTTAACTCTCATTTTAACCTTTTTTACTTATTCGTAAATCTGGAACAGTCCAATAACTCAGAACTTACCCTATAGATAGGTATGAATTATTTGATTGTTTTCCCTAAATAAACTCGGTACCTAGCAACATACCGTGATTTTAAAACTTAGCACCCAGGGGCTCTATCCGTTAGCTGTCTTTGGTGAATGGGAGAGACACAGGGGTGGCGTCCCTTAGGCCCCGAACTGTTGTAATTTGGATTATGTATTTTTTTAATTTTTACTTGTTTGCCATTTTTCCAAACTACTTGCAGTTTAAGAGGACAGTGCTTGGACTAAGCTCTTCTATTTATTATTTATATTTTAATGAATAACTAAAACGAGAAATAACACATAAAAATGTAACACCTCTTCATTTTCTTTTTCCATCTGTGAGTGCAGCCATCGGTGCTTGTGACCCTTTAATATACCCCCTTCCCCTCCCCACTCACCTTTCCTATCTTACCAAAACTTTCATACTGATTTAAATTTTAGTGCATATGACTTATGAGGAAACACTATCAAAATTATGCATCGATATCATTCTTGAATTATGAATAACAGCCTTATTCCATCTTAAAGCTTTTTATAAAATGTCAATATAAACATTGGTTTGTACATTCTTACAGAACAAAACAGCGCAAAGAAGACGCGTTATTCACTGAATACGTCCAAGACATTTTTATGCCGAAATAATATGTTATCATGAGCTCTGAGGTAACTAATCTATTATTTCAAAATAAATCGCTAAAAAATATCAAAAATATGGCAATTACTGGGTAATGTCTTATAGTAACTCAACATAAAATTGAAGTTTTCATTTAAATCACAATATTCAATTTCAAAGAAGAATATACTGAGTATGTTTTATAAGCATTTTTGTTCCAGACAGTTTACTCATCATCTGATAGAATCAGAGAGATCGATCGAATTGTAAGAAACTAATAGGTACTCACCATATATCATTACTATAATAAAAAGATATTGAATGAAAATTGTGATTGATATTCCAATACATAATACGTACATTTTTGTTAAATGAATTTAAAAATATGCATACACATTAATGCTAACTTTATTTATTTTAGTGATGCAAAATAAATAATTAAATATTAAATTTCAGTAAGGGTTTTAACGTCTACTTTAGAATCAAGGGCCATATCGCAGATGTCATAAGGAAAATACATACAAGGGACTGGAAGAAGCAGTCAGAAAGGAAAGTGACTCTGTGAGCAAAATCACCATCCACCGTATGTGACGAAACTGTAGTAAAGCTACCCGATATCGGTGAATGCAAAAAGAACACAAATTCAGATTTAAACTATTCAGAAATTGTAATACTATTGCACCCTTCAATATGGATCACCGCTGCGATATTTGTGAAGATAACATATTTAGTATGAAATTAAAACATAGGAACATATTTTTTAGAATATAGGGTAAGCTGTGAGTTAACGGATAGTTCCACATTATATCCCATTCATATTAGTATGATAATCAATATAATTATATATTCCATTCCTACTAAGCAATCATTACTTTTAATTGGAACGTACACAGGCAAGAGTGGGGGAGAGGGTGGGGGTTTTGCGCCCCTTTTAGTAGTGTACATACACAGTGACTTCGTGACTCATGACATCTTTATAATCTGTTATTGGTGTCTTATATATTAAGGATTCATAGAATTACCATAATGCAATCAATAAAAAACTAATATATTAATGCTTATATAAAATAGTTAACAATATTTCCATGAAGATTGAAGATGTTTCCCAGAAGTTTACACGTGTGCGTCAGGGACTTGTGTACACTATTTCACAAGGTACTCCATGTACTGGTGAACTTTCAATGCGGTGACTAGAGCCGTACAGTTGCAGCCGCTGATATGCTTTCCAATGTTACGATCGACTGTAGCCGCTCTACGACCGTCAGTTTTACTTAATTAATTAAATTATTCATTAATTAATATATTAATATTAACTAATATATAAATATTGAAAATTAATTCAATACCAAATACCTGAATTAACAGCAAACTTTGTTTCTTATTACGATTCATTTATTTACCGTCCACAAAAAAAGGGAGATGTAAAAATTACAATTAGACGCAGCGGCTCTAGCCACTGGCTTTAAAGGTACGTTTTGCATTCAGCGACTGTTGCGATCTTCAATCAGCAATCGTCGCCCGGCGAATATCACTGAGCAGTGAGCACTAGTTAAATGCAATTTCAACGGGGCTGTTTTGCAACGATTGATTATCGCTGGACAGTATTCAATGTGTTTATATTGCTGCGCAATCATCGCTGAACGATGATCGCAACAATCGCTGCATGCAAACGACCTTCAAGTGTACCCTCCTCGGGGTACGGTCATAAGCCGCCATCCTCGGTCGGGGTACGGTCAATAGCCCCCCCCCCCCTAGGTCATAAGCCCCCCCACCCCCGGTCACGAGCCCCCCTCCCTGTTTTTTTAATCCTTATTTACCTAGTTAAAAAAATGAAGAACTACTTAGATAGAAATAACTGAGAGTTGCTGATGTAGTTTGTTGTATCAGCTAGTTTGTTGTACTGCACACTTCATGATTGTTTAAAGACCTGGTAGGGGGTTCAAGAGGCGGCACGCCCCCCGATATACATATATTTCATGTTTAGTCATTAATGAACAACAAAAGTGTCAATAAGGATTAAATGATATATAGGTATACCTAAATAAGGATAAAAAACAGGGGGGCTCAAGAGCAGGAGGGGGGCTCATGACCTACACCCCCCGGTCATGAGACCCCTTGAAATAAATGGAGGTTAATTCCAAACGTTTGGTAGAACCTTAGGTATCTCATTAAAATTATATAACACCAGTTTTGTTCAGATTTCTTTAGTAATTAACTCAAGCTTAAATACCAATAGATTAATAAGTTATCATGTGTAGCTTTAACTATCATATTTTGATTAAATGAACCAATTAAATGCATAAATAATTCATTATCTATCTACTCCATCACTGTTGGTCCTGCTTCATACCATACTCTTTACGTGCCTTGCACAATCTCGAGATAGTCGCGCATTTTCAATGATCCTAAAAACGCGTAGATCATTGTCGAGACTGTACCATGTTTATTGGGTATATGTATGTATATCGCATATGTATGTATACCCCCCCCCCCCCAAACCAAACAAAAAACTGCATTAAACGATGTAATAGAATTAGGAAAAATCAATTTTATTATTTAGATTAGTTAATAATTGAGTATATCTATTTAAAAATAATTTTTATTTCAATCTCAAATGAAAACGAGAAAAATAAAATATGGGACGTCCCATGTAAAAGATTAATAATATTAGTACGTTGGAAATAAGTCATATTCAATGACGCTAAAGCTAGGTAAATAAAAATATATTCTATAATACATTTAACGATAAATAATATCAATTTTTCGATTGATTTACATTGGTATAGAATGGCTATGTAAGTTTTTCTTTACAGTCCAAGAGTTGTTAATTTTGTGTATTTTTCCAGTAGGTAGGTGGCTTACTGGGGTGTGTGTCGTGGGGGGTGGGCGAGAGAGAGGTGATGTTGCATATATACACATACTATTTCACATATTGAAAAAGAGTGGAGTAAATGATTACACTGAGAAAAATGAATTATTCATTTAACCCTGCGCTTATATTTCTTTGTAGACTGATATTTATAAACGACTGTGACAGTATATAAAATATTGGTGAAAAAAAAAAATATTAATTTTGGTCCTCTAGTTCCTTTGAGTCTGAGGTTGACCAATGAGCTTGCATGTGTGTGACTCTCCTTTTAACTTTCATCACCAGATAAGGATGTCATTCTTGAAATCAAGAAGACGAATCTATGGTCACATTTAAATTAAAAAAATAAAATAGTTAGATTTACTATATGAATATGCCTATATAAAAATATTGAAGTATATAAAATATTTTAGGTCATGGAATTTTAAAGACTACATTATTGATATATATACCTACTCGAACAATATACAATGTAATTGTATTGTATGTAATTGTCCCGGTTACTAGTACAAATATGTCATAATTTGTAAATCGATTATTTATTTGTTACATAAATGAACTTGCCTATTTATATATTCTGATTTATCACAAGTCACATAATAAACAAACACAGTCACTGCCTAAAACTTAACTCACTCATTACTCAAAGTTGAGATGGTGTGTGTAAGAGGTTAGGGGGGGGGAAGATTTGGCGCGCTTTTGTGTTTGACTCTCTATTCAGATTTCAGAGTGCAATAAAATAACCAGTATCAATCAATCATGGCATCATAATTCCACTGATACTCCTATCTTTTTATATTTAATTATTAATCA
Source organism: Caprella mutica (assembly GCA_947561585.1). Taxonomy (NCBI): domain Eukaryota; kingdom Metazoa; phylum Arthropoda; class Malacostraca; order Amphipoda; family Caprellidae; genus Caprella; species Caprella mutica. Next base: position 3,966 of record CANNZV010001874.1, on the reverse strand, counting down.
TATAAATACCAGAAACCCATAACTAATTATTAGTAATTATTTGAAACAGTTTTCCATATATTAAAAGATACTTTGCTACAGTTCACATGTCCACATTATTATTATGTACGTTATTTTACAGATTACATGCGAGTGCGCGCTGTATTTACATTAGAGAACATTAAAATATTTATTTGTATTTATTTACACAAGTAGAAATATGATATGATTTGCAGTACATGTTCACTGTGACTGATTCAGTGTTGTAAAATAAACTTTAATGTACATGATATATTGCCAACAAGTTAATTATTATTAGGAAAGAAATAAGTATTTTATCAATGAGATTATTGGAGGATAGCACACATCCCGCAACTAACCCTAGCGCTACCCTCCCCTGTCCTCCTTTATTGTACTATATACCCAGTGTTATTCAATTACCTTTGCAATCTTGCGGAAGGTTATATTTTCATCGGAATTTATTTATTTATTTATCATCTTGTTATCCGCTTAACTGAAAAAATGTTCAACCAAATTACCTGTAATTTGGTGAAACGATTGGTCCATGTCCAGTGACCTGCCTGTGACCCGGTCAAAGGTCAAGGTCACGGTTATTTATAACACAAAAAGTATGAACCATATTGCATGAAACTTGATGGATCGATTGGTCAATATGCAGGAACCATTTTGATAGATTTTAGGAGTGATCAGGTCAAAGGTCAATGATCAAGGTCAAGGCCATTTGTAACTTTAAAATTATTCAACCAAATTGTCTGAAATTTGATGGTTAAATTGGTCAATGACCAGGAAAGATCTGGTAGAATTTTATAGGAGCGATCTGGTCAAAGGTCAAGGTCATTTATAACTCAAAAAGTATTGTACCATATTGCATGAAACTTGGTGGATCGATTGGTCAATATGCAGAAACCATTTTGATAGATAGAACCAATAATTTAGTGATTAGTTTACTTTGCAAGTTATTTTTACCAATTACCTAATCATAATATGTTCAAATAACAAAACACAAAATAACAAATAACATAATATGTTCAAATAATTATTGTAACAATCTGTATAATCTAACCAACTGGTTCCTGGATAATGACCAACCGCTCAAAAATTTTAAGGCAATTTGATTAATTTGATTGAAACCTTTTTGAGTTATGCGAGTACCTAGCAAGATTACAAATAAATAAATGCCGCCTAAAGTATACCTTCTGCAATCTGCAAGTTAAAATCAGAACCTAGTAATAAAGTAATTCATTTTATGATACATAGCAAGATGTGAGTAAAAAGAGATTCAATAATTCAGCAACGTTATATTTCTTTCAATTCACATAAGAAAGTATTCTCTACAGTTTCATCGCATCATTCAGGAAGGTACTTTATGATTTGGGGGGGGGGGGGGTATAGGGTGAGGAGGGTATAGGGTGAGGAGAGATGTAACTAGTTACTCAGGGAAGGGGGGGAGGTGGTGGAGAGGAGTGATTAATAATTACACAGATAGAAATTATTTTCTAGTTAACTATGTATATGCTAATATTTTTTATAAACTGATATTTTATTTACAACATCATACAAATATATTTGTATTCACATATGATTTAATTTAGTGGTCATTCATGGGTGAAGTGCATGACTGTATGTGTATGAAGCCCACGAAGATACAGTCACTTCCAATGGCTACCTGACTTATGCCACTGCTTGTACCACTGTCAATCATCTGAGACACTACTTACTTAGGTATCACCAATAGACTGAAGGGAAAATGATTAATTATTATTTATTTGTTTATTTATAGTAACAAAAATATAAACTATTCATAAATGAATTTAGAGCTAATTATGACTTATTATATTCCTTAATAATAATTATATTCATCAAATAAAAACAGTATATGAGACATTGATGAGGTTCTATATTATTTTCGGACATGTAAGTTTCTAGCTTTTATTTTTCAGAAGATTAACTGTGAATAATGGAGTATAGAGCGTGTTTACAACAAACTAGCGGATACAACAAACTACATTAGCAACTCGCAGTTATTTCTATCTAAGTAGTTCTTCATTTCTTTAACTAAGTAAGGATTAAAAAAATAGGGAGTGGGGCTTATGACCTAGGGGGCTCGTGACCGGAGGGCTCATGACTGGGGGGCTCATGACCGTGGGAGGCGGGAGCTCTTGACTTTACCCCTTAGTATATAGTCCCTCTGATACAAGTCTCCCTCTTGTAACTAGCTAACCAGTGTACCTAGGTACCTAGACAATAACCAGGGTACCTAGGTACCTAACCACTAACCAGTGTACCTAGGTACCTAACCACTAACCAGTGTACCTAGGTACCTAACCACTAACCAGTGTACCTTGGTACCTAACCACTAACCAGTAAACCTAGGTACCTAACCACTAACCAGTGTACCTAGATACCTAACCAGTTACCTAGGTACTTAACCACTAACCAGTGTACTTAGGTACCTAACCACTAACCAGTGTACCTAGATACCTAACCAGTTACCTAGGTACCTAACCAGTTACCTAGGTACCTAACCAGTTACCTAGGTACCTAACCAGTTACCTAGGTACCTAACCAGTGCGGTAACCTCGTTAAGTAACTAGTGCGGCAACCTTGTTAGGTAACTAGTCGGTAACCTTTTTAGGTAACTAGTGCGATTACCTTGTTAGTTAATTAGTGTAGCTAGTTAGGTAACTAGTGTAACTAGTTAGGTAACTAGTGTAACTTACAGTAATTAATAATGAAAACAAGTATAAATAGTTGAGTAATTAGTGTAACTAGTTAAGTAACTAATGGAATTAGGTATCTAACTAGTATATCTTGTTACCTGACTACTGTAACTAGTTACCTAACTAGTGTAACTAGGTACCAAACTAGTTTTTTTCAAATGTGTTTATTAAGTTTAATATATACACATGAGCTTATTTCAAGATGGCTCGATTCTTGTACCATCATATTAGTTCCTATCTAGTTCTCTTCCACGACTTCATCTTGCTAGCAGCAAGATGAAGTGTGTACTGGGAAAGACTGGTGTATCTAGTTCCCTAATCAGTAGCTACCTAACTACAGTATCTATCTAGGTTCATAGATACTCTAGTTAGGTAGGTTTTCCTAGATACTCTAATACTCTTTCAAGCATTGTTCGTTTTCCCCATTCATGAGTTTCCCGTCGGTGTCAGCCCCGCTTCAAACACTTACATACATTTCGTAAGCACGAGTAATTATTGAGTAAAGTGCGCGGAGTTTATATGTTATACTGTATAATAATATATACATACATTATAGTCCATTTATATTATAAAATTGAATTGCTTAGCTCCTAAAAAATTGTTAATATTTATTACAGAAATAAATACCATTTCCCAAGCAGTTAATTTTAGGTGAATCTAATATCAATAGATAGATCGTCCATAGAAAATCGAAGAAATAGAAGTTACTATGCCTAACTGACTATAAGGCATATAACAATACATCTTCAAACACATCTAGGTACACACACACACAGCAATGCATGCTCAACCCCCTTGACCTTAGCGCCAAAATTAAAATGATCTTTCATTAATATTCTATATACTGTCGTACATTATTAAATATCAGTCTACAAAGAAATATGAGCAAACAGTTAAATAGAGGCTTCATATTTATCAGTGCAATCATTTACTTCTTATTCTATTTGTGAAACAGTAGTAAATACATAAAGGATACCTCTCCACTGTATCTACCCCCTCCCCCTGTTAGTCACCCCCCCCCCCACAGTAACCGTTAGCTACCTACAAGGAAGATAAACCAAAATTATTAACGCGGGAATTAATTAAAAAGAAACACTTACATTGACAACTGATATACCAACCATTATTAATCGAAAAAATTGATAACGACCAATAATTACTATTTGATACTTAAAATAATATAACATTATTCGACTAAATTATAATTATTATATGCTTGTGTTACAATTGTCACACTTTTTTGACG